>CAJDSM010033589.1:1840-17415 GCA_903981925.1 Ostrea lurida
ATATAATTATTTAGGCATAGTGATACACCATAATCCAAACTCTCTACAGGAATAAGTGGAGCGTATAACAAGGGGAGAAAATCTATCTTTGCGATATCTGATTTTGGTTCCCAACACCTGAATCTTATCACCGTACCCCATCTTTACAAACGAATTGTCTTACATTGTATCATCAGTGTTCTATGGATGCGAACTCTGGAACAGCCTATCCCATCAAGACCATAAACAGCTTGACACTTTTCAACACTTTATGTGCAAAAATACACTTAACCTATCAAGACTGTGTAGATCTAATATTTCCCGTTCTTTCTATCAATGCGGAAGTGAACATCGGATCATACTATTTCTAGCATGAATGTGTCGTCTGGATCCAAATGTTTTCTTGACCCGTTTCTTTTCCTTTCTACACGGCTGATCGGAAAACCCCGNTTCGGACTCGTAAACCTTCGGACTAGTGGGCGGACACCGTATGACCTGCTACCATACTCGTATTTACAGAGTTGGCTGGACGACGGATATTTTCCGGATAAATATGTATGGAAAAAAGTATGTCAGAAACGCAGTCAATCTATCTCACGACTTCGACAGACAAAATCGTAATTGACTTCTAACCCGGACTTGCATGATGTAGTTTAGTTCAATATTCCGTTATACAAAACCTGCAGATATTTGAAAACTTCCAACCTCTTGTAATGAAATAACCTTATGCAAATTTATTGCCAAACTACGTTCCAACATGCACCCATGTAAATACTAATGTTCTGACCTATAACTGTTCAGTATGTGGAGTCCCTTTCATTGATGTTTTTCTCCTCGCACCATGTTCCTGTTCATCCACTGGATCAATCAGTGGTGGAGTGCCATTATGAACTTTTTTTATGTACGTCTTGGCGTGGAGTTAGGCCAGCTTGCAGAATAGAAGCTGTACCTAGTTTTGGTCTTTATTCATGAATATGTCTCCTTTCGATTGAGGAACTTTAGATTTGCCATTTCTGCTGCAGCTAATTACAACATCTTCAGCTGCTACAATTACGTACACCCCTCCTTTTCCTTTTTGAAATGTACATAGTTNTTATTCACATTATTTCATATTCGGAAGTACTTANTTTCATTTGTAACTCTTTTTCTTCGTACTCTATTTTGCTCTACTCTACTTGTAATATTTGTGATATTGTCATATTGTAACCTCCTTAGGGAGGACATAAAGTATGAATGAATGAATGACCTGGAGAGAAAAAAATCCGCATTAATGTTTTAGTATGGGGCGCTGTGGTCATAAAGTATAACTGTTAGCATATAAAAAATTAGTTAATGCAGTTAAAGTTATTGGGGTGGATAAAATTGGGGGGTGGGGGTGTTCCTGTTTACAATCACCCGTGTACATATAAACCCCGAAAAAAAACCTCACGACACGTAAAATACTAGTATACATAAACACAATACTACTGTTCAAAGACGTGAGCATGAATAACAAGGATAAAAAAAAAATATTTGTGATAAATAAAAATTCTCACCAATGTTTGTGTATCAATGTATATGTTTAAGTAACAGAATTTAAATATATCTTCCACCATATACCTTTTGATAAAAAGTTAAAACTTTAGTTAATTGGTGGAAACTTCAATGTGTTCTTCTGTGGGCGTGCACTTGGAGGGCGGACTTTAGGAATGCGGGTGTCTTTTATCTGAATAGCAGGAAGAGTGAGGCCCATGTTTTGTCGTGTCGGGTGCTGCTGCTGACTTTTATAAGACGACCCAGTGGACAGTTCTAGACGCCTAGATTCTTCCAGCATTATCTTTCTTTTCCGTAAAGCCATGACATCTTTTTCCAGTTTAGATATCCTGGATCTGGTGGCGTCGCATTCCTTTTGCAACATCTGTATGAGAAACATGAATTGAATATTTTTGTACGTTTTGATTATAATGCAGTCGCAACCAGAAATCTTAAATTGATGTTTTCTTACCATGATTCCTCCAGGCTTATCGGAATTAATCCGCCTCAGTTTCCTCTTCAATCCTGCAATCTCTGAGGAAGTTCTTGTGTAAAATTCATACAAAAAATCCTGAGGCCTGAAATCAACAACACTATCTTATACACCGGCTAATCGTACAAATATATTCTTATGTAGCCTATAGATCTATTTTATCAATAAATCTGAATTAGATAGTACTATGGTAAATAAGAGAACTTACGTGAATTCTCCCAGATCCGCAGTCAAGAGGGCACGGACATCGATTTCTGTGCCATTCTTTAGAAACGTCTCCAACCGAAATGGAAACGCACTGGATCCAATGCCTGCCATTTGTTGTTTAAGAATCCTTGTAAAATAAGCAACAAAACATTATATACGTTCTCTGATACATCGTACATATACAGGAAATTGGATGTGTCTAAATAATTGGGTTGAGTGATAAAAAACAAATAACTTACTCTTGAAGTATTGTACAAAATGTTCTTTTGGAACACACAACGAAATGGCTTCTCTTCTCTTAGCAAGTTGTGACGTAACTGAATAACAACGTCATAATGAACGAACCGACTGTGACATCATCGTATACTCTTCTATTTCCGTAACCGGTTACGGAAAGGACGAGTGTGATCCGATTTAGTAGAAACTGGTGCGGACTGTAGCCCCGTCCCCCACCTTACCTTAACCCCCCTCCCCCAAAAAATGCAAAGATTCCGGCTGTCATGGCATAGTATACCGCCCCCCTTTTTAATGATCTATTCTATTTATGCAAATTTCCAAAGACGTTGTTCAAGATGTTTTAAAACTCGGAAGGTTCAGGGAGTTTTCCCCATAGGCCCACACCATGCTTCTCTCTCTCTCTCTCCTCTCTCATCTCTCTCTCTCTCTCTCTCTATCATCTCTCTCTCTCTCTCTCTCTCTTCTCCCATCTCTCTCTCTCTCTCTCTCTCTCTCTCTCTCTCTCTCTCTAACAAAATATCCAGATTCCGTTACGAAGTTTACAATATACCAGAGTCCGTTACGAAGTTTTACAATATATCCGAGTCCCGTTACGAAAGTTTAC
This sequence comes from Ostrea lurida, assembly GCA_903981925.1. Taxonomy (NCBI): domain Eukaryota; kingdom Metazoa; phylum Mollusca; class Bivalvia; order Ostreida; family Ostreidae; genus Ostrea; species Ostrea lurida. The sequence continues at coordinate 4,873 of CAJDSM010033589.1, forward strand.
ACAATATATTCCAGAGCTCCGTTACGAGTTTACAATATCAAAGGTAATTCGTGAGTAAAATTTGTATATTCATTCTTACAAGGAGCTTTAATTACGTTTCTATTCCAAAAGTTTAAAATAACGTACGTATGGTGGAATAATAGTAGACTAGTCTTTGATTTGATTATTTGGAATTATGGCACATATAAAACCATTTTTAGCACTAAATATACTGATAATAAACATAAAAACCCAGATGACAACTACATTGAAATAATAGACATATAAGAGTGATTATTAATTGCACGACTATAGGATTGTTTAAAAAGTATAGATTTAAAATGTATCTGGTTTAATTAAAAATAATGATGATTACATTATATAAAAAATTGTAGTAAGTCATATAAAACATTATAAAGATACGTACATAATGTCATTTCAGTTCATGATATGCAGTAGACTATATAAACCCAGGCTGTACACATCTTATAGCCACGGGAACAGTAATTGCAATATTTATCCGATTTATATTTAGTTTTACTAAGAGTTTCCAATACTTTCACGTGAGTTGTCACTAGGGCTAAAGTTCGCTCTCCCGTAATGCCTAGCTGGACAGATTTAAGTCAAAAGACCCAACTTTTCATCATGGGCGATGGGAAAGAGTAACCCCAGATTTCAGGTCATTCTGATTAACTGAAGATGCCAGAACACGTTAATGTTTGGCTTTTGGTATTTAAAACGTTAAGGCCATCTTTTGTTGCCGGTAATTTTGGGTGTTGCTCGTTTGTCATTCATCGAAAAGGATACTTAATTTAGTGTTTGCAACGAAGAGGAAATTCTAGCAACAGAGGTTAGGACGAATGACTTTTGGCATAATCTTTGATGAACAAATTTAGTATGCTAATCCTGCTTGAAGGACGCGAGCATTTAATATACGGAAGCCTGTGTAGGGCCAACGGTGAAGGCAGTATCCCACCACTCAAAATAATAATTACATGTATTATAAAAAACAGCAGAGATTATAAATATAAATGCAAGGCCTTAATAGCCACCATTGGTTTTTATTTTTTTTTTGTTGTTTTTTGCGGTTGATATGCGTACGAAAGGGGCCATCATTCAATTTAATTTGCAACTGCATAATATCAAGATAAATACATTCTTTTTAAAAAATCATTTTGAAAAGTACATACGCTATGAACTGCGACGATTCCACGCCAGCAATACTTTGTTATGTTTTTTACATATTTATGGCCAAAGTCCAAAGGGCTAGAAACAAGTTCTTTACAACTTAAATCCTGCTTAAAGGTGGAATTTGTACACCAGAAGAATTTGTTGTAGATGAAAGTAAAAGGATATCATGTCCAACAATATTTTGAAAAATTAAAAAAATCAAAATTCACATTCTGCTTCGTTAAATGCAGTTTTGGTAGAAAGCAATGATGGAAATCGAACCGCGCGAATCACAGTTCAGAAGGGCAACGTGCTAACCTACTGAGCTAAACTCAGCCTGGCTTTTAAATTGAAATGAATTGACATAGAACCTGATTATTGAATATTTTCATCCATGTTCAAAAGGAGAGAAGTCATGATGAGGTATAGAGATCCTATACTCAAATTACTTCATATACTTATGAAGCGCGTTATCCTTTTCACAGGGGCGTAGGAGCAGGGGGGGAGGCGGGGGGGGGGCCACATGTCCCCCCGCCCACACTTTCAAAAGGGGGGCGGGCAAAAGTTAGTTTTTGCCCCCCCCCCCACTTTTTCTCAAATAATTTTTTTTTCTGCCCAATAAAACACACAATTTAGGAGTGTGCCCCCCCCCCTTTTCAGTGTTTGAAATGCCCCCCCCCTCCTTTTTTTTTTTGCTTGTCACATAATTTAACTAGTGTGCCCCCCCCCCCCCCCCCCCAACTTTTCAGAAATTTATAGAGTTGCCCCCCCCCCCCTTTCGGTTTTCAAAGGACCTTTTTTTTTTTTTTTTGCTTGTCACAAAAATTTTTGAAGACTTGCCCCCCCCCCCCCCCCCCCTTTCCGTGATGGTTTTTTTTTTTAGTTTTGCCCCCCCTCCCCCCCCCCCCCCCCACTTTCAAAATCAGTGCCTACGCCTCTGTTTCATGAAGTAATGAGGAATATGTGCCAGCTAGAAAGTCTATTTCCCAAAGAATGAAATTTATTTCTATTTTCATTTTTGTTCGGAATTCCAACACGGTTGGGTTGGTTTAACATATTTATTTGTATATATACGAGACAATAATACAAAAAGGTTTGAACACAAGTTTCTGACACTTACAGAGGTTCTCACTTGAATATAATCTAAATACAATGTAGTATTAATATGTAATAAGGTATAAACTATATTATAAATTTGATAAATTAATTAAATCTATCTGACATAGATATTTAAGAAATGATGTTATAATTTTTCCAAGTTTAACCGGAGATTGAACTGAATGTGCCTATTTGCAACTATAATAATCCGCGTTAGCGGATTATATTATGTTTGCAAAATAGCAACATTGGTTCAATATTCCGGTTAAACTTGAAAATTTATAACAGTCATTTCTTATAATTAAATTTCCCGAACTATTTGAAGATATAAACTTTGATTTTTCGAAAGCTCTGAGATAACAAAATAAATGTTCAAGTTCATGTCGTTAGGAATTAGCTTCAACTGACGCTCACATCATTTGTCTTCAATCGGAAATCACACGGCCTCTCCCGGAAAAATTCCGAGTGATGTCCGATTGGCATTTGTCCTGTTACGTACGAAGTTCAGTTTATAACAGTATGAACCATAAAATTAGGGTTGTACACGGAATATAAACCTGAAAATGTAATAGAACAGAATAGGGAGACCGTGTGGCAAAATTTAATTATTTATAGTTATGAACTGCAGAAAAAATTTTGCAGTTAATAATCATAACGCAAGTTTTCATGTCCCAAAAAGCAAAGTAATTTGTGTCTATAATAGATAACTCTCCTTCTAAAGCAAACATTTGTCAAACATAACATGTCTTGGCATTAGAATAATGTTTTACAAGTAAAGGAACTTCTTGTTTTCCACACATAAAACAATTAGTTTTTTCTTAAACAAGTCATAATATGCCTCAGCTTGTGTTGAATAATATTTTAAGCGGCGTTTTTCCAAATTGAAATGCTTTGGAAGCAGTTGCGTATTTTTACAATATTAGATATGCTGTCTTCTAGATTGACTGATTGACGAAGATTTTGTTACCTCATTTGGTAAAGCATTCCATTTACCATGATGACATCGGAAATGAAAGATTTCTTTAAAATTTTCTGTTCTACATTTTGGTATTATATAAATTTTCTTCATTTCGAGTGTGTATTGACACATTTTTCCTTCAAAATGACTATTAGTATACACATAAATATTGAGGCACTGTGTTATGATGTCATTTTATACATTGATTTTAAATTTCGCTTTTCTTCTCCTTTCGTTCAAAGGTTCCCAACCCGTTTCAAAGTAATAAAGATTCTTTTGATGCCAAAATAGACCAAACCGGTTACAATTCTTGCAGCATGTAGCTGAACTTTTCTAATTTTTTCCCAAAAAATCTGAACCGTTTAAAGAAGTCGTTCTATATTCATTGAGTTAGGTTGTATTATTCAGCGCGCAATGTTACAGTTCACGTGTTCATGAGGAAACATTTTACCATTGCAATTGTAAAGATATCAAAGAGGAAAAAAAAAGTGGAAATATAAATATCACAACTAGAATCTTAGGGGGGGGGGTATTGAAAATATGCTGTAGCTCATTTTGACAACAACCCGCAATGCCATACTACATGACTGCTCGAAAAGGTAACGTTGACCATAGCAAATGTCAGTCTGCCAATAACGATGTAATAACATGTCTATTCCAATGTGTTGGGAACTTCTAAGAGATTTGAAATTACTAATTTAAAAAATAAATTTGATACCCTACATGCTAAGTTTCCATTTGTCCAATTTGCCGGCACACCGTCGTGTATCAACGCACAATAGGACGTAAAAAACAATCAAAATATTTAACTAAAACCTTTAGGCCAAAAAAAAAAAAAAAAAAATAGGTGTGTTTCCGATTTACATCTCGAAAATAATGTAGGGGTCGAGGGTCGGAATTTTTTTTTTATTTTTTTTTTTTTTTTTGCTTTTATTTTTATTCAGTAAAATATATTGCCTTGCCTCATCGGGAACGAAGATGTTATTCATTAATAAATATGTTTGGTGTGGTACTGATATGTGATATCGAGTGCTTTCAGTGGTATGATTAAAAGTAAATTGAAGCAAAAAAATTAACATTTTGACAACTATGATTTTACCCTATTAAAAAGTGTTTAAATACACGAGTCTGGCCACGAAAGCAATGAAGGCGGCCATTTTGGGAAATTTGAATATCGGAGCCCGAACTTAGTAGAGATCGAAAAAACGAAGTGTACTGGATTGAGGACTGAAATTGATTTTAAAAAATTTAGGGTCGGGAGAAAAATTTGGGTCCGTCGGGTGTTCGGGTAAATCCGGGGGGGGAAAAACACACCTATTTTTTTTTTTAATTTATTAATTATTTTTTTTATTGCCTTACTGCTCAAATGATAGAAACCACACAACATCCATGTTCATGTCCCCTTTGAAGATGAAGTTTTTTATTTGAATAAACTTAAAAATCCTCTTTACCGAAAGGTTATTTTGTGCCAAGTTTGGCTGAAGTCGACCTGGAGTAAAATTACGTGATAGTTAATGAGGTGTGCTACACCTGTCATGCATGGATGTGGAAATATAAGTATCAGCAATATTTGCCTACTCCTTGCTTAAATTTAATTGCCTATCCGAGTAGTTGAACAGTACCCATGTCGAATGCTAAAATGTAAGTTGAAGTGTTGAAGTCTCACAAGGAAATATTTATTTTTTAGGTCACCTGAGCTAAACTCAGGTACCTATTGCAATTGGTTTTCGTTCGTCGTCGTCCGTCGTGCGTTAACAATTGAACATTTTTAACTTGTTCTTGATAATACCAGTCAATCCATTCTTTTTCAAATTTGGTATGAACATCTTTGGGACAAAGGGGCATAATATATGTAAATTTCAGGTCTCTTGCACCCCTGGGGCCTGGGGGGGGGGGGGGCAAAAACTGCCAAAAGTGACCAATTTTAAAAATTCTCTTTACAACCGCACATGCCTGAGAGAAACTAAATGCATATGATGTAGAGCAGGAAGGACTCTACCAAATTGTAAATTTGGTGATCCCGGGGTAGGGTTCTGACCCCAAGGCAGGGCCAAACTTGCTACATAGTGTATTGAAAAACATCTTCTTAATGCTATTGATAGTAAAGTAAAACTAAATGAGTATTGGAATGAGCAGGAGTTTTCTATTATTATTGTGTAATTTCGTGAACTCTAGGGTAGGGGTTTTGGTATTAGGGTAGGCCAAAATAGTCATTGATGAAATGTACTGTTAACAATTGAAACATTTTACTTCTTGATCACTACTTTCCAATTTCTTTTCAAATTTGGTATGGGATATGATACTGAGGTGACCGTTAAGGCCTGTGGGCCTCTTGTTTTCCGATATTATTATCTACAAAAACTGCAATTTTGACTAAAAGTAAATTTGAAAGTTTTCAATTTTAAAATATTGTTGTACATTTCCTCCACTTTTCATCTTCTTTACCGACAATGACGCCGAAAACCTTCGTTTGGTCTTCGGCCAGGTGAGCTAAAAAGGCAAACTTCTCTTTTATGTTACATGTGATGTAGAACAAGGGAGGTAGCTCTATGAAAATAGATATACATTGTACGTCTTTTACTATTATAAACAATTGCCAAAAAAGCACGTGAATAGTCATGCACCCGTACACATTGAAATATTGATTTAAAAAAATGAAAATGAACAACTCTGAAATTTGATTGTACTCCTTTAGTTCGTTTTTCTAAAATGTGTTTTTTACGCTAGGACCGCAAAGCAGAGGTGGAGGCCTCAGCCCTGCTGTGAATTTGGCTATTGGGTGTTTTGCTGGTGTTGTATCTACGTCCATCAATGCTCCCTTTGACAGGATCAAACTACTGCTGCAGTGTCAACATGAGATCAGACGATCCGGTCGTCTGTTGGAATCCTACCGAGGTATCATTAACTGTATACGACGAATATATAGAACAGAAGGCATCATATCATTTTGGAGAGGAAATGTAGCAGCATGTGTCAAGTTCATTCCCGAACAAATGGTAATGTTTGCGTTAAAGGACACAATGGCGGCGATGATGAGAGTTTCAAAACAGGATAGCAATATGGTAAAGATGACGAAATACATCGGCGCTGGAGCGTTCGGGGGCTTCTCCTCTCTGGCTGTTGTTTACCCTTTGGATTACTGTAGGACCAGACTGGCTGCTGATGTGCTGAACGCAGGAAAAGTCGAAACAGGGACTCGACAGTTCAAAGGCACTATTGATGTATTCCGAAAGACGATTCGCTCAGACGGAGTTGTCGGACTTTACCGTGGATTTATGGTCTCCTGCATGGGTATTGTAGTCTATAGATGTATATATCTTGGCCCTGTATGAACACTCTTTCACCGATGATTATAAACTATGATCAGCCAAGCTTAAGATATATATCCGCCATGGTGCTTGGATATGGCGTCACGGCCACTGCAGGGTTAATATCCTATCCACTCGATACTATCCGGCGGCGGATGATGATGAGAAGTTGCGAGGAGGTTAAGTATAGAGGATGGATTGACTGCGCACGCTATGCTGTGAGGAATAACGGCTTTTTCAGTTTGTATGGTGGGGTCCTTGTAAACATTGTGAAAGGGTTTGCTGGTGTGCCGCTATTGATAGGCTACGACGTGATGAAGAGTCGCTTTGTGAATAATCGTCTGAGGGACAACTAATGAACAAACTGGTTAAAGGGTGTTCATTTACCTACATCATTAGTGTATGCGTAGGTTTAAGAAGTACTCTATTCCGTCCTTCCAAAAACATTGGTGGTACCTAGTTTGCAAAGACTGAAACTTGATTGGAGTCGACTAACTTCAAATGTTGCCAAACGATTGTAAACTATATTTTAACACATTTCTTCACAAAATGTCCACGTAAAGAGCTTTCAATTCTTGTGTTAGCATCAAAAATCTAGAGTCAGATGATGTATGCATGTTTGTACCTTGATTAAATAAATCTAAAAACACACCGTTTTCCATTCAGCTTTACTAGTATTTGAACTTTGCGCGAGCTCTATAATGAGCCTGGAGAGATTTGCTTTCTATATTGGATTCATGTTTAAGTGTTTAAAATTTCAAATTCTTCAATTCCAAGTGACTGCATCAATCCTAAGGCGTTTGAAATGGATATAAAGCTGGGCCGTCGATGAGCGCTTACTATATAGTCTTTGCTGAGCGCCTAGCAATATAGTCTTTGCTGAGCGCCTATAGCTCTATAGTCTTTGCTGAGCGCCTAGCTATACAGTCTTTGCTGAGCCTTAGCTACATCTATATAGTCTTCACTGAGCGCCTAGCTATATAATCTTTGCTGAGCGCCTAGCTACATTGTATATAGTCTTTGCTGAGCACCTAGCTGTATAGTCTTCACTGAGCGCCTAGCTATAGAATCTTCGCTGAACACCTAACTGTATAGTCCTCGCTGAGCGTCTAGCTACATGCATATAGTCTTTGCTGAGCGTCTAGCTATATAATCTTCGCTGAGTGCCTAGCTATATAGTCTTTACTGAGAACCTTGCAATAGCGTCTTCGCTGAGCGTCTAGCTATTTATAGTCTTCACTGAGCGCCTAACTATGCCTAGTCGTAACTGAGCGCCTAGCTATAATCTTTGCTGAGCGCCTAGCTGTATAATCTTCACTGAGCGCATAGCTATAGAGTCTTCACGGAGCGCCTAGCTGTATAGTCTTAGCTGAGCAACTAGCTTTATAGTCTTAGAAGTGTTCAAATGTAGGTCATGGTACTTTCGGATGAGACGTACAAAAATCGGGCGTTGTCTGAGTGAAGAACACTCATTGCCTTAAAATTCACGCATAAGTTTATGTTGCTGTACCGTACTCTCGAAGTTTGTCATATCATGAAGCACAGGGAAGCACCAGTGATTCATTGAATATTCAACCTTGACGTACATGTAGATGATCTCTTAGTTTGGAGAGATGTTATATCCAAACATTTTTTACAGTCATGTAGAAGGCCTAATGAAACCATTGAATGCACATTCCTCTGACTTTTAACTAATTGTTATGCTGTCGTGGTAATACACCCATTGTGTATACATGCTATCAAATGACAATACAGAAATGGGGTTGTTCTATAGATTCAGAACGGGCAAGTACATAATTTGACAGTGGGTTTACCTCGGGAGAAATGTAATGAAAACATTACCGATAGATCGTAATGCTTCCAAGTTAGGTAGAAAGATTGGCGGGTCTATATATACACGGCATTGTTCACTCGAGTAAAGGATTTATTTTGAAATATCCGTATAGGTATTTTGAAATGTTGATCATGTGATAAGGATTAAAGCCGTCTATGGAATCCGGTGTGTGCAATATATTCCATTTACTTTGCATATTACATTTCATTATATTGTAAGTTCCTTATGGACCCGTTTTAGAATAGGTCCCGGGAATAGGTCCTCAGTACCACTTGATTGTCGTAAAAATCGATTAAATGGGGCGGTCCTTCGGAGGAGACTGCAAAAAACCTGCTCCCTTAAAGGTCGTAAGCGCCAAGCACAGGCCTAAACTTTGCAGTGGTGACATCTCCATATGAGTGAAAAAGTCTCAAGCGGGACGTTAAAGAATATACAACCAATCAATCATTATATTGTCAGGTTGTTTGCCAACGTATCTCCTTGTACATGTATATAAACATGTTAAATCTGTACTTATCTTGCATTTTGCCAAATGTATAATAGTTCTTGTGTATCATTGTTTACTATCTTTAATTGTTTACTTCGTGGTCACGAATGAGTTACAATATATCCTGATGATAAAGTATGTCCGTACTATTATAACACATGGCATGTTATCCATGGTTAATATGTATTAGTTTGTAGTGCATACATATATAAGTAACATACAACCCAAAATAGACCGCGTTTCATTAACCTATGTACCAGTAATTCTTGGATTCATGTAAGTGAACTCGATATATGTACAAACATGTATAAAAATTGCGCTTTTCCGATTTCCCCCCCATTATTAATTGTTTGATATTTCCACGGGAACCCAACTTTTATTATTGGTCCACGATCTATTTTCAGTCATCATTAATAGATATTATTAATTCATGATTTTATACGAAGTTTTGCAAGAAGTACTCCCTGGAATGTCGGTGTTAAAGATGTAAAAGCAAGTCGTTATTGAATGACGAAAGATTATTTTGGTATGAATATGATAAAGTGTTTTCTTGTTATTTTCATAATTCATTTGATACATAAACTACATTTTTGAAGCACGTTTGGTTTGTACAATTCATTGAAATTTAAAATCTGATAACACCCATGTATACTTCTTTTGCATATATATGGCACTTCACCTTTTTTCAATCCCGTGAGGACTCGGGGCTAGAATAGGTCCTCAGTATCCCCTTGCTTGCCGTAAGAGGCGACTGAATGGGCGGTCCTTCGGATGAAACCGCAAAAACCGAGGTCCCGTGTCACAGCAGGTGTGGCACGATAAAGATCCCTCCCTGATCATAGGCCATAAGCACTGAGCACATAACAGGTCTAAAGCAGCCCTTCTTCGGCAATGGTGACGTCTCCATATGAGTGAAATATTCTCAAGAGAAACGTATTTAGCATATATATTTCAAATCAAGTTAGCTTCTTAAATGCAATTGTCCGTATAAATGAAAAATAAAGAAGAAGAGGAAACACACTCACATACACACGTACACACACAATCTCTTGATGATTTTTTTAATGGCTGTTAATTTGCTCTCTTTTGCTTTCATTCAAAGGACAAAATTAATATATTATACTTGATTTTTTTTAACATTTATATCTATAAGTGTTATTTTAGTATTGTTTCCCCTTCAAGTAACATGTTTGACTGAAATTTCAAAAGCCTATAATTTTGATACAAGTGCTCGTACATAATTGATAGTTTTAAAGAATTCTTCAACTTTGATAGAATAAAATTTTATTGTGATATACTCAATGAAAAAAATCTTTTTCAAAGTTCTTGAAAACTCCGTGTATTGTTTTGATAAAACCATAATTTTCGTTTTGATTACACGTTGCATGAATAAATTAATTGGATTTGCATGAACAATGTTCAAATCATTTATTTTTCGTTTATGACACTTTCAGAGTTCCGTAATTGTACCACACAAACAGGAATTATCATTAGGAACTAGGTGAATAGACCCAACCATTCATCATAAAAAATGGACAGTAAACAACCTCCCCCACCCCCAGCATACAGTCAGCCGGGGGGTGTGGGGTATAGTCAAGCACCCCCACCACCGCCGGGCTACCGTGAGTATTTGATATTCAATTGTATATCCAACGTTTTGTCAACAGTTTGTCTCTTCCAACTTAATTCTCTGATCATAAATGGTAAACAGAAAATTTCAAACGAAGTTGAATCATTAATCATAAATGTGGAAGTATGTTAGTACTAATTTTAAATTTTGCATATCAAAATAAACTATACTAAGTTGGGCTATATGGAAGTTTGCAATTGAACTCGGCGGAAAAAGCACCAACATTTCTTCTTAATATACGTGTACCTACTCTAGGAATATACATGTATCAACAGGATATGAGGGGTTATTTTCTGTTTAGGTTCAATCGTGAATGTTCTTTTTAATCTTTTGTCGTCTGTATTCAAGTTATCCGTAAAAGTCAATATATCATTTCATTTATCGATCGGTGTACGTTCTCTCCAGCTGACCATGAACACAAGTTACGTACATATGACACTTCCACAATGGAAGACTGATTTTCTAGATGTTCATTCAATACAAGCATACTCCCATTGTTTTATCCGTTTATGTTGATATGTAGGTACATGTAGTAAATATCCGTGATTTGATGGTTATAGATAGGATAGAAACTAGAAAGTACAGAACAAATTTATTTACTTGTTAAACTATTTTTTTTTTAAATATTATTTTGGCAATATCCTCAAAAAATTCATGTCTATCAAGTTTATATCAAGGACACCACACGATTCATGTTGCATAATCTACGAATTCTTTCATTTCTTTCTAGGGTGGCTATGACGTGATATGATGATGGTTGCCGGGATTTTTTATATGTTGTAACATATCTTTATCAGGGAAAAAAAAACTTCATAGAAGCAATTTCATGTAGTGAAGAAAACTATGTGGGAAAAGTAGAAATTTACAGTTTTTCAAACGAACTTTGTGGAAAATATAGGATAGAATCATCATTGATCAAACCATGACCCTAGGGGCCACAGTTGAAGTTTAATGGTTTTCCAGAGTATGTAGGAATATGTGAAAATTCTTTACGAAAATGTACAAGCATCTGTGTAGCTCCAACATCTTTTTAAAATGTTTTTCTTTAAAATGCAATATTCACAAGATTTTGGTTTATTATAAACAGGCACCATCATGTCGTATACATATTCACGATTGTTCATACTCTAACATCAGGGTCAATTGTTCAAACTACAATGTACATCACCAGTCCAGAGTAATTTGTTCATTCCAAGGTCATTTGTTTACTTGTCCCCAAATCCCGATGTTTGCGGTTCTTGGCAAAACAATTCTCCTACACAAAGAAGAGAGCAATCCGTATCTTGTCTCCATCTAACTCTGGTGTTGGAGTATGAACAACTGTCCAAGTGTTGAACAAATGACCCTGGTGTTGGAGTATACTCAAATACCCTGGTGTTGTAGTTTGAACAAACATCCCTGTTGTTGGAGTATGAACAATTGACCTTAGTGTAGCAGTATGAACACAATGGCCCTGGTGTTAGCGTATGAACAATAACCCTGGTGTTGGATATGAACAAATGACCCTGATGTTGGAGCATGAACAAATGACCTTGGTGTTGGAGTTTGAACAATTGACCCTGGTGTTGTAGTTTGACATATGACCCTTGATATTGGAGTATGAACAAATACCCCTGTTGTTGGAGTATGAACAAATGACCCTGGTGTTGGAGTATGAACTAATGACCTTGGAATGAACACAATGACCCTTGGTATTGGAGTATGAACACATGACCCTGTTGTTGGAGTATGAACAAATGACCCTGATGTGGAGTATGACAAATGACCCTGTTGTTGGAGTTATGAACAAATGACCCTGATGTTGGAGTATGAACAAATGACCCTGATGTTGGAGTATGAACAAATGACCCTGAATGTTGCAGGATGAACAAATGACCCTGATGTTGGAGTATGAACAAATGACCCTGATGTTGGAGTATGAACAAATGACCCTGATGTTGGAATATGAACAAATGACCCTGATGTTGGAGTATGAACAAATGACCCTGATGTTGGAGTATGAACAAATGACCCTGATGTTGGAGTATGAACAAAATGACGCTGATGTTGGAGTAATACAAATGACCCTGATTTGGAGTT
>CAJDSM010033589.1:17497-34421 GCA_903981925.1 Ostrea lurida
AGAGCCGTGACGAGGTTTACAATATCCAGGTAGCAAGGTAGATTTCTTGAGTAAAATATTGTTATTCTTATTACAAAGAGCTTTTGATTACGTTCTATTCCATACAGTTTAATAACGTACGATAGGTGAAATAATTCAGTACCACTAAGTCTTGATTTCATTATTTTGGAATTATGGCGAACCATATTAAACATTTTTAGCAGCTAACATTGATAAAACATAAACAATGACAACCGACTTGAGAATAAATCACATATTAAGATGCATATTAATTGCACGACTAGATTTGTTAAGTATAGATGAAATTTAAATAACTGATGATAGATGATGAATACATTATAAAAAGTGTGTATCATAATAACATTATAAAGATACGTAAATAAGTCATTTCAGTCTCATGACTATGACAGCCACGACTATGTAACCTCAGGGGCTGTACACGTCTTATAGCACGGAACAGTATTTATGACGATACTTATCCGATTCTATTTTAGTACTAAAGAGTTATCGCCTACTTCACCGTGTTTGTCACTATGGCTAAGTTCGCTTTCCCGTATGCACTAGCTGGACAGATTAAGTCACAAGACCCAACTCTTTCCAATCATGGCGATGAAAAGGTAACCCAGATTCAGGGTCATTCCTGATTCAATCAAAGTCCAGGACACACGTAGTTTGCCTTCAAATGGTATTTAACGGTTAGCATCTTTTGTTCGCCGTTGCTCGTCTTGTCATCATCGAAAGGACTAACCTTATTTAGTTGCTGCACGAAGGTGAAATTCTAGCCACAAGGTTAGGACGATACTCTTTGGCATCAATGCTTGACTGGAACAATTGATCGGTATGCTATCCTCTCTGAAGGACGCGAGATTATACTACGGAAGCCTGTGTAGGGGCTATACGTGAAGCAGCTAATCCCCACCACTCAAAATAAAATTACATGTATTTTAACAAAGCACGCAGAGATTATAAATAATATTAAATACACTGGCCTTTCAATAGCACCATTGAGGTTTTTCGGTGTGATGGTAACGATAAGGGCATCATTCAAGCTGTAATTTGCACTGCCATTATAATATAGAAATACATTTTTAATAAAATTCAATTTTAAAATACATGACGCTATGAACTGCGACAGATTCACGCCAGCATACTTTGTTTTGTTTTTAACATAGTACAAAAGGGCTAGAACACGATTTTCTGAACAACTATACAAGTCCTTCTCCCTTGTAAGGTGGAATTGTACACCAGAGAAATTTGTTGTAGATGAAAAGTACAAGGATATCATGTCAAACAAAATAATTTCTGAAAATTAAAAAATCAAGTCAGCTCTGCTCGGGGTCAAAAAATTGCAGTTTTTTGTAGACAAGCATGATGGAATCGAACCCGCGTTCAAACTTAGAAGGCCAACGTGCTAACTACTGAGCTACTACAGCTGGCTCATTTAAATTATGAATGAATGACATAGAACCCTGATATGATATTTTCATCCAGTTCAAAAGGAAGAGATCATGATGAACGATATGAGATCTATACCCTCAATACTCATACTTTATGAAGCGCGTTATCTTTCCAACAGGGGCGTAGGAGCAGGGGGAGGGGAGGGGGCAGCATGTCCCCCCACTTCTCAAAGGGGGGGGAGGGCAAAAGTATGTTTTCTGCCCCCCCCCCCCCCAACTTTTCTAAAATTTTCTTTCTGCTAAAAACACAATTTAGGAGTGTGCCCCCCCCTCTTCAGTGTTGAAATGCCCCCCCCCTTTTTTTTTTTTTCTTGCTTGTCAATTAATTTATACCTGTGTGTCCCCCCACTCCCACACCAATTCTTCAGAAAATTCATAGAGTTGTGCCCCCCCCCCTTTCGTCTTTCAAGACCTTTCTTTTTTTTTTTTGGCTTGTCCAAATTTGAAGGTTTGCCCCCCCCCCCCACCCACTCTTCCTGATGGTTTTTTTTTTTTTGAGTATCCCCCCCCCCCCCACTTTACAAAATCATCCTTACGCTCTCGTTTCAATGAAGATAATTAGAACTACTGTGGCCAGCTAAGAAGCCTATTTCACAAAGATGAAATTAATATAAAACCTATATATTCATTTGTGTCGGAATTCCCAACGTGGTTTGTATTGAACCATATTGTTATATGTATATATACGACATAATAACCAAAAAGTTTTAACACAAGATTCTGACAACTTACGACAGGTTCTCATCACTTGAATATAAGTCTAAATAAAAATGTCATTAAAGTATGTAACTAAGTTACTATATTACTAATGATCAAATTCAATTAATCTATCTGAGCATAGATATCATAGTTTGAACTGACAGAAAAAATTTCTGCAGTTAGATATAATAACAGCAGTTTTTCCATGTCCCCAAAGCAAAGTGTTGTGTCTATAAATAGATAAACTTTTCTAAAGCAACAATGATCAAACATAACACGGTCTTGCCATTAGAATATGTTTACAAGTAAAGAAAAAAGTGGAGGCATCTTCTGCTTTTCCACATAGAACAATTAGGTGTCTCGATAATGTTTTTTCTAAACAAGTTCCGATACTATGTTCCAGCTTTGGTTTGAATAATATTTTAACTGGCGTTTTCCAAAATTTGAACAGCTTTGGAGCAAGTGCTATTTTTGACAATATTAGATATGCTTTTTCTAGAATTGACTGATTGACCCGAAGATTTTGTTAACGATCATCTTCTGGTAAAGCATTCCAATTTACAGATGACATCTGGGAATGAACGATTTCTGTTAAAATTTCTGTTCTGAACATTTTTGGTATTATATAATCTTCCTTCATTTCGAGTGCTGTATTTGAACATTTTTCCTAAATTGCACTATAGCTATCACATAACATATTGAGCACTGATGTTATGATGCATTTTTATACATTGTGAATTAATTCGCTTTTCTTCTACCTTTCGTTCAAAGGTTCACCAACCCGTTTTCAAAGTATAAAGATTCTTTTTGAGCAAAATAGACAAACCGGTACAATTCTTGAGCATGTACTGACTTTTTCTAATTTTTCCATATCTAACGCATTAAAAGAGTACCTTCTATATTCGATTGAGTAGGTTGATTTCCATGCGCGCAATGTTTACAGTTCAGCGTGTTTCGATGAGGAAACATTTTACCAGTTGCAAATTGTAAAGAGTATCAAAGGGGAAAAAAAAAGTTGGAAGATAAATACACAACTAGAAAATCTAGGGGGGGGGGGATTGAAAACTTCATGCTGTAGCTCATTTGACAACAACCCCGCAATGCCAATACTACATGACTGCTCGAAACGCGTAACGTTGACCATAGTCATGTCGTCTGACCAATAACGATGTATAACATGTCACTATTTCCAAGCTGTTGTGACTTCTAAGAATTGCAATATACGTTAAAAATACATTTAATCTCCATCATCTAAGTTCCAGTTTTGTCCATTGCCGGCAACGTCGTGTATCAAAAGCACATATAGACGTCAAAACAATCAAATATTTAATCACCTTAGGCAAAAAAAAAAAAAAAAAAAAATAGGTGTGTTTCGATACATCCGAAAGATATGTTAGGTCGCGGTCGGATTTTTTTTTTTTTTTTTTTTTTTTTCTTTTTTTTGGCTTTTATTTTTTATCAGAAATATTGCCTTGCTCACCGGAACGAAGTGTATCATACTAAATAATTTGGGTTTTTGGGGGTGGCTGTACTCGATATGCTAGTATCGAGTCGTGCAGTGTTGATTAAAGATAACTGAAGCAAAAAAGAATACATTTTGACATATTTACCCTATTAAAAAGTGTTTCAAATACAACGAGTTGCCATTCGGAAAGATGAGGACGCCATTTTAGGAAATTTTGAATAATCGAGCCCGAACTTATTAGAGACGAAAAACGAAGTTACTGGATTGAGACTGAAATTGATTTTTAAAAATTAGCGGCCGGGAGAAGAATTTTAGGGTTCCGTTCGGGGTAATCGGAAACACGCCATATTTTGTTTTTATTTACTTTAGTATTATTATTTTTTTTTTTGCTCTTACTGCTCAAATGATAGAAACCACAAACAGTCCATGTTCAGTCCCCTTTGAAGATGAAGGTTTTATTTGAATAAACTTAAAAAATCCTCCTTTACCAAGGTTCACTTTTGTGCCAAGTTTGGCTGAAGTCGACCTGGAGAAAATACTGAATATTAATGAAGGTGTGCTACATGTACATGCAGGATTGGAACACATAAGTATCGAGCAGATATTTGACCTACTCCTTGTAAATTTAATTGCCTATCCGAGTAGTTTGGAACAGTACCATGTCGAATGCTAAAATACTAAAGTGAAGTTCGAGTCCAAGCGAGCTTATTTATTCTTAGGTCACGCTGAGACAACTCAGGTGACCACTGCAATTGGGTTCGTCCGTGTCGTCCGTCGTGCGTTAACAATGAACATTTTATATACCAGTCCAAAATGCCAATTCTTTTCAAATTTGTAGAAGCATCTTTGGGACACGAGGGCACATATATCTGTAAAGTTTCAGGTCTCTTGCACCCCTGGGGGCCGGGGGGGGGGGGGCATAAAAACTGCCCAAAAGTGACAATTTTCAAAATTCTTCTTCTTTACAACGCACGGCTGAGAGAAACTAAATGCATAGTGATGTAGAGCAGGACACGGACTCTACAAAAAATGTGTAAATTTGGTGTATTACCCGGGGTAGGGTTCTGACCCAAGCGAGGGCCAAACTTGCTACATAGTGTATTGAAAAATATCTTCTTATAATGCTATGATAGTAAATAAAACTAAAAGAGTATTGGAATGAGCAGGAGTTTTCTATTTTATTGTAAATTCGTAACTTAGGGTAGGGGTTTGGTATTAGGGTGAGGCCAAAATAGTGCATTGATGAAATGTACCGTTAACAATGAACATTTTACTTCTTGATCACGTACCTTTCCAATTCTTTTTCAAATTGGTATGGGATATGATACTGACGTGACCGTTAAGCCTGTGGCTCTTGTTTTCCGATATTTTATCTACAAAAACTGCAATTTGACTAAAAGTAAATTGAGAAGTTTTCAATTTTAAAATATTGTTGTACATCCTCCACTTTTCATCTTCTTACCGACAATGACGCCGAAAACCTTCGTTGGTCTTCGGCCAGGTGAGCCTAAAAAGGCAAACTTCTCTTTTTATGTTACATGTGATGTAGAAACAGGGAGGTAGCTCTATGAAAATAGATAACATGTACGTCTTTTACTATATAAACAATTGCCAAAAAGCACCTGAATGTCATGCACCCTACACATTGAAATATTGATTTAAAAAAATGAAAATGAATAACTCTAAATTTGATTGTACTCCTCTTAGTTCGTTTTTCTAAAATGTTGTTTTTTACCTCCAGGACCGCAAAGCAGAGGTGAGGCCCAGCCCTGCTGTGAATTTGCTATTGGGTGTTTTGCTGGGTGTATCTACGTCCATCAATGCTCCCTTTAGCAGGATCAAACTACTGCTGCAGTGTCAACATGAGATCAGACGATCGGTTCGTCGTTGGAAGCCTACCGAGGTATCATTAACTGTATACGACGATATAATACAACAGAAGCATCAATATTTTTGGAGAGGAAATGAGCAGCATGTGTCAAGTTCATTCCCAAGCAAAAATGGTAATTTTGCGTTAAAGACACAATGGCGCGACTGATGAGAGTTTCAAACAGGATAAGCAAATAGGTAAAGATGACGAAATACATCGGCGCTGGAGCGTTCGGGGTTCTCCTCTCTGGCTGTTGTTTACCCTTTGGATTACTGTAGGACCAGACTGGCTGTGATAGTGCTGAACGCAGGAAAAGCGAAACAGGGACTCGACAGTCAAAGGCACTATTGATGTATTCCGAAAGACGATTCGCTCAGACGGAGTTGTCGACTTTACCGTGGATTTATGGTCTCCTGCATGGGTATTGTATCATAGAGGTATATTATCTTGGCCGTATGACACTCTTTCACCGATGATTAAAACTATGATCAGCCAAGCTTAAGATATATATCCGCCATGAGTGCTGGATATGCTGGGTACGGCCACTGCAGGGTAATATCCTATCCACTCGATACTATCCGGCGGCGGATGATGAGAAGTTGCGAGGAGGTTAATATAGAGGATGTGATTGACTGCGCGCGGCGCTATGCTGTGAGGAATAACGGCTTTTTCACGTTTGTATGGTGGGTCCTTGTAAACATGTGAAAGTTTCGCTGTGTGCCGCTATGATAGGCTACGACGTGATGAAGAGTCGCTTTGTGAATAATCGTCTGAGGGACAACTAATGAACAAATGGTTAAAGGGTGTTCATTTAACCACATCATTAGTGTATGCGTAGTTTAAGAAGTACTCTATTCCGTCTTCCAAAACATTGGTGGTACCTAGTTTGCAAAGACTGAAACTTGATTGGAGTCGACTAACTTCAAATGTTCCAAACGATTGGTAAACTATCATTTAACACACTTCTTCCCAAAATGTCCACGTAAAGAGCTTTCAATTCTTGTGTTAGCATCAAAAATCTAGAGTCAGATGATGTATGCATGTTTGTACCTTGATTAAATAATCTAAAACACACCCGCTTTTCCATTCAGCTTACTAGTATTTGAACTTTTGCGCGAGCTCTATAATGAGCCTGGAAGAATTTGCTTTCTATATTGGATTCATGTTTAAGTGTTTAAAATTTCAAATTCTTCAATCCAAGTGACTGCATCAATTCCTAAGCGTTTGAAATGATATAAAGCTGGGCCGTCGATGAGGCTACTATATGGTCTTTGCTTGAGCGCTAGAATATAGTCTTGCTGAGCGCCTATACGCTCCATCATCAGTTTGCTGAGGCCTAGCTATACAGTCTTCTAGGCCTTAGCTACATCATATAGTCTTCACTGAGCGCCTACAATAATCTTTGCTGAGCGCCTAGCTAATTGTATAGTCTTTGCTGAGCACCTAGCTGTATAGTCTTCACTGAGCGCCTAGCTATAGATCTTCGCTGAACACCTAACTGTTAGTCCTCGCTGAGCGTCTAGCTACATGCATATAGTCTTTGCTGAGCGTCTAGCTATATAATCTTCGCTGAGTGCCTAGCTATATAGTCTTTACTGAAACCTTGCAATAGCGTCTTCGCTGAGCGTCTAGCTATTTATAGTCTTCACTGAGCGCCTAACTATGCCTAGTCGTAACTGAGCGCCTAGCTATAATCTTTGCTGAGCGCCTAGCTGTATAATCTTCACTGAGCGCATAGCTATAGTCTTCACGGAGCGCCTAGCTGTATAGTCTTAGCTGAGAAACTAGCTTTATAGTCTTAGAAGTGTCAAATGTAGGTCATGGTACTTTCGGATGAGACGTACAAAAATCGGGCGTTGTCTGAGTGAAGAACATCATTGCCTTAAAATTCACGCATAAGTTTATGTTGCTGTACCGTACTCTCGAATTTGTCATTCATGAAGCACAGGGAGCACCAGTGATTCATTGAATATTCAACCTTGACGTACATGTAGATGATCTCTTTAGTTTGGAGAGATGTTATATCCAAACATTTTTATCAGTCATGTAGAAGGCCTAATGAAACCATTGAATGCACATTCCTCTGACTTTTAACTAATTGTTATGCTGTCGGTAATACACCCTTGTGTATACATGCTATCAAATGACAATACAGAAATGGGGTTGTTCTATAGATTCAGAACGGGCAAGTACATAATTTGACAGTGGGTTACCTCGGGAAGAAATGTAATGAAACATTACCGATAGATCTAATGCTTCCAGTTAGGTAGAAAGATTGGCGGGTCTATATATACACGGCATTGTTCACTCGAGTAAGGATTTATTTTGAAATATCCGTAATATATTTTGAAAATGTTGATCATGTGATAAGGATTAAAGCCGTCTATGGATCCGGTGTGTGCAATATATTCCATTTACTTTGCATATTACATTATATATATTGTAAGTTCCTTATGGACCGTTTTAGAATAGGTCCCGGGAATAGGTCCTCAGTACCACTTGATTGTCGTAAAAATCGATTAAATGGCGGTGTCTTCGGAGGAGACTGCAAAAACCTGCTCCCTTAAAGGTCGTAAGCGCCAAGCACAGGCCTAAACTTTGCAGTGGTGACATCTCCATATGAGTGAAAAAGTCTCAAGCGGGACGTTAAAGAATATCAACCAATCAATCGATTAATTGTCAGGTTGTTTGCCAACGTATCTCCTGTACATGTATATAAAACATGTTATAATCTGTACTTATTTGCATTTTGCCAAATGTATAATAGTTCTTGTGTATCATGTTTTACTATCTTTAATTGTTTACTTCGTGGTCACGAATGAGTTACAATATATATCCTGATGATAAAGTATGTCCGTACATTATACACATGGCATGTTATCCATGGTTAATATGTATTAGTTTGTAGTGCATACATATATAAGTAACATACAAACCCAAAATAGACCGCGTTTCATTAACCTATGTACCAGTAATTCTTGATTCATGTAAGTGAACTCGTATAATGTACAAACATGTATAAAAATTGCGCTTTTCCGATTCCCCCCATTATTAATTGTTTGATATTTCCACGGGAACCCAATTTTATTATTGGTCCCGATCTATTTTCAGTCATCATTAATAGATATTATTAATTCATGATTTTATACGAAGTTTTGCAAGAAAGTACTCCCTGAATGTCGGTGTTAAAGATGTAAAGCAAGTCGTTATTGAATGACGAAAGATTATTTTGGTATGAATATGATAAAGTGTTTTCTTGTTATTTTCATAATTCATTTGATACAAAACACATTTTTGAAGCACGTTTGGTTTGTACAATTCATTGAAATTTAAAATCTGATAACACCATGTATACTTCTTTTGCATATATATGGCACTTCACCTTTTTTCAATCCCGTGAGACTCGGGCTAGAATAGGTCCTCAGTATCCCTTGCTTGCCGTAAGAGGCGACTGAATGGCGGTCCTCGGATGAAACCGCAAAAACGAGGCCGTGTCACAGCAGGTGTGGCACGATAAGATCCCTCCCTGATCATAGGCATAAGCACTGAGCACATAACAGGTCTAAAGCAGCCCTTCTTCGGCAATGGTGACGTCTCCATATGAGTGAAATATTCTCAAGAGAAACGTATTTAGCATATATATCAAATCAAGTTAGCTTCTAAATGCAATTGTCCGTATAAATGAAAAATAAAGAAGAAGAGGAAACACACTCACATACACACGTAACACACACTCTTGATGATTTTTTTTAATGGCTGTTAATTGCTCTCTTTTGCTTCATTCAAAGGACAAAATTAATATATTATACTTGATTTTTTTTAACATTTATACTATAAGTGTTATTTTAGTATTGTTTCCCTTCAAGTAACATGTTTGACTGAAATTTCAAAAGCCATAATTTTGATACAAGTGCTCGTACATAATTGATAGTTTTAAAGAATTCTTCACTTTGATAGAATTAAATTTATTGTGATATACTCAATGAAAAAAATCTTTTTTCAAAGTTCTTGAAAACTCCGTGTATTGTTTTGAAAAACCATAATTTTCGTTTTGATTACACGTTGCATGAATAAATTAATTGGATTTGCATGAACAATGTTCAAATCATTTATTTTTCGTTTATGACACTTTCAGAGTTCCGCTAATTGTACCACACAAACAGGAATTATCATTAGGAACTAGGTGAATAGACCCAACCATTCATCATAAAAATGGACAGTAAACAACCTCCCCCACCCCCAGCATACCAGTCAGCCGGGGGTGTGGGGTATAGTCAAGCACCCCACCACCGCGCGGCTACGTGAGCTATTTGATATTCAATTGTATATCCAACGTTTTGTCAACAGTTTGTCTCTTCCACTTAATCTCTTGATCATAAATGGTAAACAGAAAATTTCAAACGAAGTTGAATCATTATCATAAATGTGGAGTATGTTAGTCTAAATTTAAATTTTGCATATCAAAAAAACTATACTAAGTTGGGCTATATGGAAGTGTTGCAATTGAACTCGGCGAAAACACCCAACTTTCTTCTTAATATACGTGTACCTACTCTAGGAATATACATGTATCAACAGGATATGAGGGGTTATTTTCTGTTTAGGTTCAATCGTGAATGTTCTTTTTAATCTTTTGTCGTCTGTATTCAAGTTATCCGTAAAAGTCAATATATCATTTCATTTATCGATCGGTGTACGTTCTCTCCAGCTGACCATGAACACACAGTACGTACATATGACACTCCACAATGGAAGACTGATTTTCTAGATGTTCATTCAATACAAGCATACTCCCATTGTTTTATCCGTTATGTTGATATGTAGGTACATGTAGTAAATATCCGTGATTTGATGGTATAGATAGGATAGAAACTAGAAAGTACAGAACAAATTTATTTACTTGTTAAACTATTTTTTTTTTAAATTTATTTTGGCAATATCCTCAAAAAATTCAATGTCTATCAATTATATCAAGGACACACACACGATTCATGTTGCATAATCTACGATTCTTTCATTTCTTTCTAGGTGCTATACGTGATATATATGATGATGTTGCCGGGATTTTTATATGTTGTAACATATCTTTATCAGGAGAGGAAAAAAAAACTATATATAGAAGCAATTTCATAAGTAGTGAAGAAAACTATGTGGGAAAAGTAGAAATTTACAGTTTTTCAAACGAACTTTGTGGAAATAATAGGATAGAATCATCACATTGATCAACCATGACCCTAGGCCACAGTTGAAGTTTATAGTTTTCCAGAGTATGTAGGAATATGTGAAAATTCTTTACGAAAGTACAAGCATCTGTGTAGCTCCAACATCTTTTTAAAATGTTTTTCTTTAAAATGCAATAATTCACAAGATTTTGGTTTATTATAAACAGGCACCATCATGTCGTATACATATTCACGATGTTAATCTCTAACATCAGGGTCAATGTTCAAACTACAATGTACATCACCAGTCCAGAGTAATTTGTTCATTCCAAGGTCATTTGTTTATACTCCAACATCAGGGTCCATTTGTTCATACTCCAACATCAGCGTCATCTTTGTTCATACTCCAACATCAGGGTCATTGTTCATACTCCAACATCAGGGTCATTTGTTCATACTCCAACATCAGGGTCATTTGTTCATATCTCACACATCAGGGTCATTTGTTCTACTCCAACATCAGGGTCATTTGTTCATACTCCAACATCAGGGGTCATTTGTCATACTCAACATCAGGGTCATTTTCATACGTCCAACATCACAGGGTCATTTGTTCTACTCCACACAGGGTCATTTGTTCATACTCCAACAACAGGGTCATGTGTTCATACTCCAATACCAAGGGTCATGTGTTCATTCCAAGGTCATTAGTTCATACTCCAACACCAGGGTCATTTGTTCATACTCCAACAACAGGGGTATTTGTTCATACTCCAATATCAAGGGTCATATGTTCAAACTACAACACCAGGGTCAATTGTTCAAACTCCAACACCAAGGTCATTTGTTCATAATCCAACACCAGGGTTATTGTTCATACGCTAACACCAGGGCCATTTGTTCATACTGCTACACTAAGGTCAATTGTTCATACTCCAACAACAGGGATGTTTGTTCAAACTACAACACCAGGGTTATTTGAGTATACTCCAACACCAGGGTCATTTGTTCAACACTTGGACAGTTGTTCATACTCCAACACCAGAGTTAGATGGAGACAAGATACGGATTTGCCTCTTCTTTGTGTAGGAGAATTGTTTTGCCAAGAACCGCAAGGCTTAGTTTTCCCAGTGATATATATTAACAAGTGAAATATATAAATCCTCGTGTGGTATAGATTCAAATTTTTTTCAACCATGGCCTCTCCACTTGGCAAAGGGCAATAAAACTTTACACAAAATATGGATTCTTTTCAAGGTTTTACAACAGAGTATACAATTTGACATACATGTATTGATACCCATGCATCTATAAATACATGATTATGTTGTATGGGTGAACATTCATGGACCCAGTAATAGGCCACATTAAGCATACCGTTGATATTCAAGGATTGTCTAAGAGATATTTGATTGGATTTTTTAGATTGATCACCGTTCATTATCTCACCTTTTTTCTTCCAATCTTCTCGAGACATAGAGTGTATAGAGTTGTCTAGCGGCAGGTCTTGGGTTAAATAATGTTAAGTAATTATTAGTGTTTCATATGTCTAAGTCTGTAAATTTTCAAGACGACTCAGTGAGCATTGTGGCCCACGGGCCTCTTCTTTCAATTCTTGCAACTGAGTGTAAGATTTACAATATGTTTTGTATGATATCTTTCTAGCGGGTAGCCATGTGGTGATAACTCAGCCTGTCCACATGAACCCATACATGTTCCGGGAATTCGGGGTCCAAATGCAGTGCCCCCAGTGCAGCGCCACCATCACCACGTCCACAAGATACGAGGTCGGCACCCTAACCTGGCTGGCCTGTTTTATCATCGCAGTGGTTGGGTGAGTTTATTGCAAACTTTGGGTTTTCGCTTTTCTTTTTCCTTCATCTTCTCATGTGATTGCGAGACTAACTCCGTCCCCATTTTAGGTACAAGGGATAGTCGGATATTTCAAATGTACAAGAAACAACGTGCATAATGTAGAAAATGCTCTCCACTGAAGATAGCTATGCCTTCAAGATGGAAGACCAGGGGAATTTTTTTTTTATTATGGTATCATGCATTTCTACAAGCTTGGCTTTCGTCTTAGAAGCTTTTTGTGTCAACATATAAGCAAGGTCGACATATAAAAAATAAAAGTAAGAAAATAGTAATCTATTCACCTCCCAAGGAAAGTTGCATGTACCATTTTCTAATTATATTTTTCTTGCGAAAATATGTATTCGGCTTAGCCGTGGTGGCGTGACACAAAATCGCTAAAATAAGCTAAATGTATCACCCACAATAAATCCACTATACTGTATAATGTATGTACGGAGTACGGAGTTTGACATGGTGCCTTTCCTTCTATATGTTGGCTTGGTTGTGTATTTTATAAACGGAGTTTAACATGGTGCCTTTCTTTCAAGATATTGGCTTGGTTGTGTATTTCATGTACGGAGTTTAACATGGTGCATTCCTTTCTAGATGTTGACTTGGTTGTGTATTTTATAAACGGAGTTTAACATGGAGTCTTTCTTTGTAGATGTTGGCTGGGCTGTTGCTTTATCCCGTTCTGTGTGGACGGATGTAAGGATGTCATCCACTCCTGTCCAAGCTGTAACCAGGATGTGGGCCGATATAACAGGATGTAAACAAGAACTGTTTCCTGCCCAACAAACAACCAAGGGCCTTAATTTGTAATTCTTCACAAGTGATTGTTCTAAAATCGAAGACTTAGATACTCCTGTGTTAAATCTTTTCAATATGTTATGCTATAGTTTATCAGGGGTGTTTTTTTGTTGTTGTTTTTTTTATATATATCTGTAGTGTTTGAAACGTGTTTGGTACTTATCAATAGAGAAATATATTCATGTTTTCCAAACCAAAATAATAATTCGATGTTCGACAGTTGATCAGTTTCCATGGCAACACTTGTTTCCATAGTTACCGGTACAACAAAGTATTTGGTGGCAGAGTTCTCGGTCAAAATCGTTACTTTTATCTTATGACTGCAGGTCAACATTTTAGTCCTTGGGTATGACAAAACTTATGATGACTTTAAACTCTGTAATCAAATCATATTGTTATTTTCTGTTGCTTATATATTGTTATGTTGTTTTGCTTTTTTACTGTACTTTTAGACAGGATTTGTATCAGTATTAGTTTGAACTGATTTTGAATTACATTTTCTGTCAAAAACATATTTTTAAAAGAGAGAATATGATACTACATTTGTGTATTTTACTCTAATATGTATTATATAGTTTTGTTGATTTTTGATGTCGTTCCTCCCAATGATTTTTGATATTGCAAAAATAACTGTGATATGTAATAAAAAAATATTGTGTTTCTTGTCCTCTGATTTGCATGTTTTCATACATTTCTGCACTTTGATAAGAGACAGTAAACTGGAGATTTTGTTTAGCAAGAAACCCAGGTCTGATACCTTAAAGGTTATGATTCTTGTACCAGAGGAGAATATTTATTCTTAAAGAGCATAGATAAAGTATTGGAATCAATAAGTCTAAGCTTAAAGAACATACAATTGACAGATTATCATTGTTTAATTGGAAATAATTCAATTTTACTTGTTACAAGCAATTTGATTGGCTGAAACAAGATTGAGCAACATCAATTATTTTGTATAATCTAACTTGCTCTTTGTGACGTCCTAGAATGACGTCACAATGCATTTGAAGATGTGTTTCTACTTTGTTGCTACGCGAAATTCGTCCGCCTCATGCAAAATCCTTATTATCTCGCAAGTTATTCATCAATAACGTTAAATGCAATTTTCTGAATTAAATTATAAGGGATGAAGCTAATTTTGACCTAGGTTATACGATATAATCTAACTTGGTGCAGTTTACGCTTAATATAATCAGTTTCGCGGATTATAAACCGTAAACTGCACCAAGTTAGATTATATCGTATAACCTAGTTCAAAATTAGTTTCATTCCTTAATTAAACTTTTGATGTTCCATTGTGTATAATTTTCTTTGAGACGCAAGTGCTCCTTCAACTCAAATTTAAAGTAACAAAATGAGAAATACTCGCCGATTGTACAATTTACCCAATGGCTAAATTGCTTTCATATAACCTGTAATGCAATCTTCCCTAAAACACACACATACACCGATAATTTGCTAAATTGCGTTTAACTTCACAAGACAACTCTCATGTGACCCGATTAAGGAATTGAATTAAAAATCGAAATAAAGATTATGCCTCGACCGATTCTTTTGTTATATGCCTACGTACGAGAACGTGAAAGCGAGAGGGGATCATAACATTACGCAATATGCAATTAATCAAGTATCTATGTTATGCTGCCTTCTTGTTCGCAATACCTTGGTTAGTAACTAAACTCTTCGATCTCTTTATTGTACCTTTAAACGTAGTATCTGTTACGTTAAGATTGATTTGTACTTCGGAACAGCAATGCACAATACTCTCAGGGTTTGGCTAAATTTAAAAAACACGACAGCGATTTTTAAACTTCCTTGATCAAGAATGTGTTGGTAAGGCAAACAATACGTTCGATGTTTACACACATATTACGGCAGAAGTTTGTTGTAAATAATGGCTACTTCAGAAGAAGTAGTTGTGGTATCCTCTGAGGTTCCGGGGGATTCTGGAGTCGTTAAATTCGGTACTGAGCCAGTGGAAGTCACGTGCCCGGAATGTGAGGAAACCGGTGAAACAGACGTTTTCTACCATTCTGGAACTTTTACATACGGCCTATGTTTGCTTCTACTTTTCATGGGGTAAGTTTGATGTATCAATCAAAATTGGAGTAGTTTCTCACTAACACAAGTGAGAAAATTAGTTAAAATACTAGCATAAACGTTCTATTCATCTTATAGTATTTCATATACACAGATAGATAGATACATGTAGATATATAGATAGATATATGGATATAAAAGATCCTAGTAAGTTCAAATTCTTTATATCCATAATGTGGGGCATTTTAAACACACTTGAGGAATTGATATTGATTTTATCGTTATGTTTACCCACTTTAAATCGCTATATATCGGGTAGTACATGTACATGTTAGTTTTATTGCAGGTTGTGGCTGGGATGTTTTGCTATTCCGTTTTGTATGTCGGGTGCCAAAGACTGTGTGCACAAATGCTCGAAGTGTGGAACTGAAATTGGGAGATTTCGTAGATTTGATTATGAAATGCAAAAACCTTAAACCATGAGTAAGAAACTGAATTGGGTGGATCTTACAGACGACAACCAAGAATTGAGACCAATCAAAGTGTTCTTAAAGAGAAAGGTCATTCTCGAGTGAAGACGAAGGCCAACAGTTTCCTTTAACTTGTGGAGCGTGCCTGTGTCTATTGTGTGCCAAAACGAACATGTGCCCGTTGTCTTTTCAGTGTACAACTTAAAAGTTGGCATGGATATTTAAGCAGCTATTCATTATAGCATTTACATTACATTAGTATCATCTAAATGTATATGTAACTCGCAATCATGTGATAATATATTCATTGCAAGAATTTAAGTTTCAGTACTCGTTTGATTAGCTTTCATTATAATTTACAGAAATTCAATTCTAGTATGTTTGAAATGAGTAAATTCATTACATGTATACTTGTGCTGTACACAGCAAATGTACAGTACGTTTTATCTTAATTTGAGTGTTTTATGTCGTTTGATTCAAACAGAATGCTCAGGACTTGAAACTTTATTATCGATCTCTCTTCAACTGACTGCTTTCAATATTTAAAAATGTGAATGTAAACTGTTGCCAAGATTGTTTCATGTTGACAATAATTCAGTAAGGGAATATATTAATTATATTTTCATGCATGTAATATTCCTGACTTTAGTCATAGCGAGCAGATTACACATGTGAGTCACGTGAGTTGTTGGAGCATGAGTGGTCTGAATCGAGGAGGGGGTCAGAATGTCGTTGCACACCTTGTGTATTTATATTATATAGATATTATTTTTTCCTATCTATTTATTGATTAAAATTCAGATACCTGTGGTAAGATAAATAGATAAGTTAACATGGGGGGTTAAACGTAATCATAATCCAAAAACATATACAATTATCACTAAGTCATATGTTGATTGGATTGTTTTCATACCCTTTGTTAGATTGCCAATTTCCTACTAGATCTGACGACGGGTAATCCGTTTACTTTATTTCGACTAAGGGCTCACGGCGGGTGTGACCGGTCAGCAGAGGATGCTTACTCCTCCATGGCACCTGATCCTGTCTTCGCTTTTGTCGGAGGTCCGTGTTGCCCCTACACTCGATTTTGTTTATGT
>CAJDSM010033590.1:0-11886 GCA_903981925.1 Ostrea lurida
TTTTCAATCATTACAGTGTGAATATCCATCAGCACCACGTGATTATACTACTGGTATCATGGATTTTAATGGACTTCAATATAAACACTGTTAATGCTTTATTTTTACAAGGTTCATTGAAAGTTTACACTGGAAACTTACTAACACTTATTAGACAAGAAATTGAAAAAAAAAAACAAAATAAAAATGTTGTTTGCTTAAACATGAGCACGAATATGCTATTTATTTGTATATATTACCGCTTAGCTTTTAAACACTACACAAAGTTATATGATTCGATGATTAAATAGCAACAAGGTATATAATTGACGTAAGGTCCTACTCAACAAGTTGTCAGAATCTGTGAGTAAGGCATTGTCTGCATTTCTCAACGTATCATAAACTTATTGCAGTTTAATACCGAATAAATGTATTAAAATGTGTGATGATAAGAGTGTCCAATTCATACCATAAAAGTCAAGTGACAAAGGTGTTGAACGGCAAGTGGCAAAGTGACAAGTGACCAAAGTGTACGGCGAGTGGCAAGTAGACAAGTGACCAAGGTGTTCACTTGTATGTCAAAATACGAATCGTCAAGTGGCAAGCGACCAAGGTGTTGACATTGTACCAATTGACAAGTCATTTTAATGCGGGTTGACACGAGTTGATCACGTTGGGTAAGGAGCCGGTAGTCAGCAGGGCTTGGTGACAGGTGGGAGCGAGAAGTAACCGAGTGGGGCAGTGATCCAAGTGGCAAGTAACGGCAAAAGTGATGGTATACACCGTATGCCGAAGAAAAAACGAGAAAGGTGAAGGTTTAACTGAACAGGTCCTAACCTAGGTCAACGTGGCAATGTTGATAGGGCAACGCCGGGGTAAAAGCATTTTTGTAATATCATTGGGTGGGTTTAGTTTTTGATTTACCTCACCACCACATAGAATCAAATTCCTGTTATCGAATTACTAGTTAAGAACAGTCCTGTACATACATGTGTAAAAGTGTTGTGGCTTTGGCTGCCAAGAATTGGCGGTTGATTGTTGTTGCAAAATTGTCAAATATTGATTGAACATACCCCTGATATTGTGCTCGCATTTGATTTATATTACATGTACAATGAAAAGTATGATGCAATTTATCATATTAATGTATGGTTGAGTTTTTGGTGGTGGGGTGGGGGTTACATATTATACTCAAATTATTTATTAGTCTACCCATCTAGTACAAAATAAACCAATGGAAAACCGCACACAGTGGTTATAATGTACAAAACATGCATCTATACATGCCTCGAATAGCATTGATGTTATGATTAAACCACGCATACTCTCTCTGTTTTGGTGTTTACCCCATCTATTTACCCCTGTACTGTAGATGATGAATAGTCTCGCTAGAAGATGCACAGACTATAGGTCAGCGGCATCGTACCTAAGATAGAGAGATGGAGTTCATACAAATCTATATATCCATTTCTCGCTAAGAAAGAACATATGAAACGCATGGGAATTCTCCTTTCCAGTCAATGAATTCATTGCTAACCTAATTCTTATTGAATGGGATAATGTTAAAACAAAACAAGCAATAAGTATGCCTATTCTATCAAGCTGAACATTGCAGCATAAAAAGAATGGCTGTATTTTTGAAGTAGATGATCTTGTCAGTACATGATTACGCTTTTTATAATTTTTATTTTAGATGTATGGATAACAATATATTTGATTATCATTTCTTAATTTAAATAAAGTTCAATATCACACTAATGAGAGTAAGGGACATGCAGAGGGATGGGAGGTCTATTCATTTTCAAAAACTTTGTCAATGAGAGAGAAATTGAGAGAGACAGACAGACAGAATGAATATAGTATATTGTATTCCTTATGGTAAGATTGATCTTCTTTGCACGTTCCACTAAATAAAAGTCGACAACCCTCCCCAACAGTACCCCTACCTATGACAAGAGCTTTTTATGCGTTTCAGTTTTGATTTTCTTGCAGATTTTTGTGTTTAGTAAACCAGTGGTAATTATAGAATTAGATAGACTACCAGAGGATTGATTCTAGCTGACAAAGCTTTTTTAAAGAACACGGTCTTTCTTTGTGAGACTCATTACAATTCTCTTTATTAAGAACTTGGCTAATTCGACATTGCTGCACACAATTTTTTTTCAATACGTAAAATACAATATGCCAAATGGAATGTAATCCATTCCTATAATTTCTCAATTAAGGCAAAGCAGTGTACAAATTTTATAGTGTTAANCTAATTCGACATTGCTGCACACAATTTTTTTCAATACGTAAAATAAATACAATATGCCCAATGGAATGTAGTCCATTCCTATAATTTCTCAATTAAGGCAGAGCAGTGTACACATTTTATAGTGTTGATATATTTCAACTATTGAACATTTTGTACTGATCACAACCAAGCTAAATCAAAAATATGTATATATCATACCATGCATCTATTTGGTGTGTGAGGGATCAAGTGTCCTTAATTCAATCTTATACTCACAGTTCCCTTTTCAAGAAAGAAATTCTCTCAATTACGTTTCAGTTTAAAACACATTTAATATACCAGTGAGTCTGAGTTGCCTACTAGATTCGAAAACTTCACAAAACCCCCAAAGATACATAGCAGGATCCATTGTGTATTCTTTTACTTCTGAGAAGTTATTTTAAAATCTTTACAAAGATACATTGCAGGATGCAGTGAATGCTATACTAAGCACTGATTTTGACACCTCAAGAAAAAATTAATTGCTGTGAAGGAGAAACTTTTGACGTATTTTGGCACAACACATTCAAGAAGTGGCGTAAACCGGGGGGAAAATGAAAAAAAAAAAAGCAATCAGATTCTCCGCACAAGTATTCGTCAGTTGGTAATTATAAAAAGTACGGGAGTTCCTCATTGACATCTAAGTAGTATTTGGAGATCGGGTTTTTCAATAGTCTGTTGAAATTCTCATGGACACAAATTGTGCTCCTTTATAAGCTGAACTGTTTCGTACTCTTACGAGGCAGTATTTATTCGAAAGTTTCTTTATTAGAGGAAGAAATTCCATGTTGTGGCCTTCAACATGACATTCAGATACATTGATGACGTAATACATGTATGTATTAGATTTATTTTTATTTTCAGTCATATCTCGATTCGATACCCCCCCCCCTCAAATTACAAGATTTACAATCTTGTACATCTTTATTTTTATTTGGATGCTTCATGGATCATAAACCTCAATTGCAACTCAAGTTAATAAGAAATGGAGTGACTATCTCCATTTTCAACTCATCATCATCACCTGTATATGGTGTTTATGTTTCCCAACTAATTCGATGCGCGAAAACATGTTCTGCACATGATAATTATTAAGCCGGGCAGACTACTGGAAAATAAGTTGATGTTGCAGGAGTTCAACGGTCTTGTTTAAAATCAACATTTTGCAAAATACATTGTTACTATGAATGTTGCTTTTATTTACAAAGACAATCTGTTATTAGGTTGAACATCTTCTGGTGTGCTTTGTAATAATTGTTCGGTTGTTTTATGCAGTTGGATTTTACCTACGGATTACTTAGTTTATCTTAACAGGATAACGCGAGGACGGTGGGTGTGACTCAGGGATGTTTACTCCCTCAGGGCACCTGATCCCTACTCTAGTGTTTCCATGGATTTGGGTTTGCCCCTCTCTAAATTTTGTAGTTTTTACAGTTTTCCTCACTTTTTTACAAGCTTTGCATGACGGTCGGGTCACGTTCACGGCCAAGGCCCATCCAATATTGTGATCTTATTTCCCTGAGTGTCTGTCATACGAGCTGGCAACATATCACGCACCATCTCTGGCTAATTTAGCAAAGGAATGTATCAAGGCATATAATCTTATGATGGCCCGGTGTGTCGTGCTGAAGCGTCAAGAACTGACGCTTTCTCCAAAATTGCATGACTCACGCTTAAATTGTGTCTCAACTCTGTATTATATCCCAGAGGTCGTCCCCTTCGTCGTCCCATTCATCTTGTTTTCCTTTTTAATTACATTTATCGTATTTCACAATCCCCCGGCCTTCCCCTCAGATTCAACTCGAATGTTAAATCGTCTCTATCCCCTTCATTTTCTTTGCTGGTATCGTGACAAAGTAAACTATGCTAAATACTTCACTCATGATAGAGTTTATATTGTCTTATTCAACTTTACGGCATCCCGAGTACACGTTTGGAACGTTAAATTTACAATATTGAATTTTGCTCACGACATGTTGCACAGAACATCAGCATGGAAAAGATCGAATGATCGCAAATGACCGTACAAACACCATTCAATTGATGTGGGATTTAATGTAACTTGAATAAACTGATCACCAAATTGATGTTTGTCATTATTTTCCGCCATTGGAGTATGATGAGCACATCGTCTTACCCAATGGCTACAAATGAACTTTCAAAGTAGTGATACGACAAGCAACTCAAATGATCGTGCATTCATTTATACCGGTATCTGCCGCTAATGCACCAAGTCTGGATGGAACTGTAAATGGCAAGCCCTGTTTAGCGAAATACTGCGTGTTGTTGTTTTAGACGACTTGGCCTCTCTATAGCAGATTACTCCTTACTAATTAATTCCCATTCAATGCGTAGATCCTTAATTATATGTTTATCAAGCGCCTGATTTTCCTTGCCAAGTATTTTACAAAGGACAGAGACACGTCCGTAGCAACGAACAGTTTTGTACGATGATAATGGTTAAGCGCTAAACCGCCAATGCATTAATATAATGAAACCTAAAATTGCATTATGTGTAACTAGAAGAATAACCCATAAAATGGAAAGAGGATAGCTTGGAACGTTTATTAACGATATATTGTACCAATCAACGATTACACTAATTACAAAATCGAATGAGTCTTTTCATTCATCAAATGAAAATTAGGTATTTAAGTTATAAATACTCTAAACATTGCATAACCGAGAGTTTTGTTTTACGCTAACCTGAGCCAAAGGCTCAAGTGTAGCTTTCCTTATCAAAATTTGTCCGTGTCTGTCGTCTTCGTTGGTCATTGGCGGTGTTGTAAACTTCTTCAACTTCGTTCCCCAGAAGCACATGTTTAATCTACCAAACTTGGTACAAATCAATCCTTGGGTGAAGGGATTCAAGTTAGTTTAAATTAAGTATCATTTACCTAAGGACAATAACCCGAAAATGCAAAAATAGGGTGGTTATATCTAAAGCTGAAATTATAAAAAGCTTCTTGACATAGTGGAGATTCAAGTTTGTACAATCATGCACACCGAGGGTAGGTGGGGGCTACATTAGGGGATCAAGTTTTACATGCGATAATACACATTGTAGGGAAAATCTTTAAAAAGCTTCTTCTCAAGAACCATTGGACCAAAAGAAAGATATTTGCCTGAAGCTTCCTGATATGAATAGTAGATTCAGTTTGTTAAGATCATTCCGAGGGAGGGGGGGGGGGGCACATAGGAAGATCAAAGTTTTAACATGTTGATACATGTGAATATAGGAAAAACCTTCCTCCAGAACCACTGGGTGAATTTTCAACCAACCTCAAACAAATCATTCTTGGTAAAGGGAGTTCATATTTGTTCAAATATAAGGACCAGCCCCTTCAAAGGGGAGATAATCAAAAAATGCAAATATAGAGTGAGGTCATTGAAAATTTTCTTCTCAGAACCACTGAGTCGGAAAAGTTGAATTACATGAAGCTTCTGACATTAGAGTAATGTTTAGAGTGTTCCAGATAATGACCCCCGGGGAGAGGATGGAACCGACTGAAGGGATCAAGTATTACATATGCTAGAGTATAGGAAAATTATTTAAAGATATTTCTTGAACTATATAACTAAGGCTTTCAATGCAATGATGCAAGATCTTGTGATCTCACCTGGAAGTTTGACCTACTTTAAATAATAAATAGCATTACGATTTTCTAAAACTACTCATTAATGTGATTGATTATTATTGTTTTACGTCCCACTCGAGAAAATATTCACTCATACGGAGACGACCACCAACATGTAAGGCCTATGTTGGCGCTCATAGCTGTGAGCAGGGAGGGACTTTTGTTGTGCCCACTGTTGTGACACGGGGCCTCGGTTTTTTGCGTCTCATCCGAAGGACGGCCCCATTCAGTCGCTCTTACACGACACGCAAGGGATAAACCCATGGGTTCCTAACTACTCAATGTAGATCTGTATATCATATTGCATTATTCTATGGCAAACCTTTTTATTTCATAGCATAGCTTTTTACTTTGTGACCTTGAACTCAAAAGTTTTACCTACTTTAAGACAACAGAAATTTCTGAATATATCCTAAGCAACCTATTTTAAGCAGGCGCTTCATTATTGAATATAAATTCATTATGGCAAGTACTTTGTTAGTTATGCTTAAAGCTTGAACTTGTGATTTGACCTTGGCGTTTGGCCTCTTTTAAAAGCGTACGTAATATGTTCCCTGAACTATTTAAGATAGAACTTTCATAAGTATCTAGATTCTGTATGACAAGAATTTTCATTTCTTATGATGGATTTGTGACCTTTGGCTTTTAAATACGCACAACAGCAGCTGGTTGTTCATGTATACCTGCGTTATATTACTCGGTTATAGGGCAAGGTCGAGGCAACAATTTTCACAGAATAAAGATTGATGGAAATTCTTTTAAAAATACCACGGTGAAACAAGCAGCAGTGTTCACTCAGGTGTGCGATGTAGCTTATGAGTCTCTTGTCTAAAGTCCGGCGTATAATAGCTATTAGGCCTAATGATATATTTAAAAATAAAAAACAACAACAAAAACTAATGATAACGTGTTGTGTAGTCGCATGCAGCCACGAGTACTCGCCTAACGTCATAAATGTATATGCTTTATGAAGCATAAGTGGAAAAGCATAATCTTTCAGTAATTATGAGTTTTAGTATTTGTGTTATAGATTTTAATTACGCTATAAATCACTCGTAATGGTAACGACTTTGACCATTAATGCCACATTTGATAAAACATGTGATTTATATATCATAAATTGTTAATACGTCATTCATTCTCACATTACATGCAAGAAGAATCCATTCAGGATATTACATTGCAATAATTATGAATTTCATTTACTTTATATGATACTGAGAGGCCTGGATTTAAATTTAGTTCTTGAAGGCATCTCAGTTACATAGTAAACTGTTTCTTCACCGAGCGCTCGGTGCTAGAAGTGAAAGTCACGGGTAGTTCCGGTATGACCTTGAAGATGGCGGGGACTGGGACGTCTCACGGTAGGCGTTGGTATGTTAAGAACGGGTACTGCTACGATCGTAAGCACCACGTATAGGCAACATCCTGGCACTTCACCTAAAGCCGGTGACGTATCTAAATGAGTGATAAACCCTCGAATCAACATACAATCAAAATATAACAAGACATGAGTTAACAATTTTTTGGTAGATAACTGTAATAATCATAATACAGTGTATGTTTTAGATCGCGATGTGTTCACAATAGCTGAGAGAGAGGGAGATGTGGATGCATATCAATTAACCACGTGGTGTGGTTAGGGTAGTTGTTGTTGTAAAGGTGTTTGTCGTTATGAAAAGGCAAAGATAACGAAAAGTGATCAATTTCGTAAGTCTCAAACAGAGTTGGGCAAACATGGACCCTGGATAAACCAGTAGCGGGACCAGGTGCCTCAGAGGAGTAAGCATCCCCTGTCGAACGGTCACACCCGCCGTGAGCCTGTTGTCTTGATCAGGTAAATGGAGTAATCCGTAGGCAAAATCAATGTATTAAAATGGCTTAACAAATGCTATGAAACACGTCAGACAGCATTTTACCCAGTGGCCCACACTGGCAAGCTAGATCATTATATAACGACCATAGAATTTGCGAAATGATGTCTTTAAACGTGACTGTTGAAACCCTTGCAACAACAAGTTGTTTGTAGATAGTCTGCCTGTCTTTTTTATCCACATATCACTAGAATCAATGCTATTTACCTGCGTTACAGTGTAGCGTTTGGCAAATGTACCGCCTCAATCCATCACCACCCCAACACCCCCCCCCACCCCCCCCCCCCCCCACAACTGTCACTGTTTTCAGAGAGGAAAATATTAGCTTAAGTGCAGAAACATTATACTTAAACAAACATCTTATATTGTCTATAAAAGAAAAATATTTTCCACCTGTAAAGATCAAGATTTAAAAATGGATACATGTATTTGCTTTAAAATATAACAGAAATATTGTTCACCAGAAATGCAACATTTCTTTATATTAGAACATCGAGATTCTTTATATCCACATGGTATATCAAAATGATGAAAAAATGTTAGAGAAGAGAAAAGTGTTAAGTGTCAAGACTTATAAATTCGCATGAATTGCATGTTTAAAGAGCTCTCTGTATTATTAAAGGTGTTCTCGAGAAATGTTTATCGTTTGCCTTCTTCATAAACTCAAGTCGGATCTTCATCACAAGGCGCTGTCAATTTCACTGGGTTTAATTAGAATACGCATTAAGAAGGGCGAGTTCAGTGACATTCCTTCAAGAAATCTACTACGTGGATACCTGAGTCTTCTGATTTCTTGTTAATTAAGATTATTACCACAGGCTGCAACAGAAAACAGCAAGCATATCATTATTACGCATCCGATTGATTTTCTTTTTACATATATTTTCTAAACTACATGTTTTTTTCTGATCGGATTTGTAAGAATTATGCTCCAAGTACTGAACATAAATTTAAAATTTTTCAGTTTATGACTTTTATCCATATTGACGTACAGTTTTCTATACCAGTATCTGTTTTATTTCATAGNTTATGCTCCAAGTACTGAACATAAATTTAAATTTTTTTCATTTTATGACTTTTATC
This sequence comes from Ostrea lurida, assembly GCA_903981925.1. NCBI lineage: Eukaryota > Metazoa > Mollusca > Bivalvia > Ostreida > Ostreidae > Ostrea > Ostrea lurida. The sequence goes on from CAJDSM010033590.1 coordinate 8,850, forward strand.
CATATTGACATACAGTTTTCTATACCAGTATCTGTTTTATTGCATATACTTAAATCGATATGGGACATATTTATTAGGCTTCTACCAATATTTATCAAATCTCATTCCACTTCACTCAATATTGAAACAGTTGGGATTATTACAAAAATTTCAAAGACAGATCGATAAGTTTCAAAATTTCGATTCTTGAAAGCTTTCTCCATTTTCATGACCTCGGTATAAAAGTACGGCTTGTTTTAGTCGTTCATAACACAAATGAAATACTGTTATTGCCATTGTAGAATTCCAACGCAATTTCGGTCTGTAATCTGTCTGGCGTCAACAAATTGAGTCTAGTTTGGTTTCCTCTCATGCAGATACCATTGAGATACGCTGAACCCTTTTCCATATGACAGTGTTAATTTGTTTTCACGTTAACTATTCAAGACCCGATCCGTCATTTATGAAATAATCAAAATATATTTTGAACGCTGTAAACAAATTCTTGTTCGCAATTCAAATACATATAAACAAGTCTAGGTTTATTTGATTACACAAATCAAATTAATCACTCAGGGGCGTAGCTAGGGGGTTGTGTAATGATAAAGCAAAAGAGATCGGGCTTTGATTCAGCTTTAAAGACTCCCAATAGGCCCAGGTATGGTGGCTCCAGGGCAACGCCCCAAGAGGCAGTGGGAGACCGGAAGCTGGCGGATATTCAGCAATCCTGAAACCTAAACGCAAGTATCGAGAAAAGCAGATCTATACTACTATTTAAATGGACTAAATTTCAATTTTGGAATGTTGATTTTATCATGAAAGTTATATCCCTTTTAATGATACTAAGTCAATAAGTTCAACATGTATAACAAATAGACAATTAAGATAGGGGTGGATGGGAGTGTTGTTTTTGTTTGATTTTTTGGGAGGTGGGTGGGTTTGGTTTGGTTTTTCGTGTGTATATATTTTGTTTTGGTAATATGTAGTACTATCTATTGAAATCTGATCACAACATGTAATACCGCATAAGAATATTGCATATTTTTCAATAACATATACTTAGCTAGGCCTCGGTGAGATTCATTTTCTTCATCATTACACTAGATTTGGAATTTGACCAGTTTGATCACTGTTCGTTATCTTCACCTTTTCAACTATGGCCGCACCTCTTTAGGAAACTTTAAAAACACTTGATCAATATTTACATTCAGTTTTATTCGTAATGATTATATAATAAATATGTTTTTCTCGATAAATAATCATGTATATTTTTGTCATTCCTAATCTTTAATATACATGTACTTCTACAGTTGAGTGAACGATAAAATACGTCACAAGCGCGGGAGACATCTTAGAATACGTACGTCAAAGACGTAATCATAATTGATAATTTTACAGGATGAATTATTTCAACATCTTTAATTTATCTTATATCATCAACCTCTTATTGAATTAACAACTCAACGAAATCAATTATCATTTATTTATTATTTCGACTACATTGGCAATGCCAACACTTATTGTCTTTGAGAAATAGGTAAACTTACGTATTAATTCCCCATGATTCCTGTACACATGCACATCAATTCCAGCGATGTTCTGTTTTTGCAGACATAATATCCTTCACATGTTCTTTTATACACGGATATGATTTTAAAAAACCTTATACTGAATTTTTGTTGGACGGGGGGTGGTGGTGGGGAATTATTTTTGTAATTGTTTATTTAAAACAAGTGTGCGTCGGTGTGTGCAAGCGCGCGCCAAATAAATGCGGAAGCACTTCCGTGCATGCCTAGCTATGCCCTTATCTTTAAGTTCGTTTTGGGGATTGGCGAAAATTGATCCATTTTACGTAGGAGGTAATGAAGTTATTCGAAACTGCCTGACTTCGCACATGGCCAATAATGAACATAGTGGAGTGAGCTGTTAGTAAGCTTTAAACGATCTTGACATACGGTTTTTCAAGCCGTACTAGTGGCAGTCCAATTTTACTGTTTACCTCGACTGATTGCATAGAATGCAATTTGACATTCTAAGGTCAATTCATGTGGGGGGAAAGTTCCATAGAATAGAAAGGCAACCGTCTTCCTAATTTCCGTAAGGATCCATTGGCCAGTTTTCCAAAACTATTTTACCTTTAAACCTGTTTAAAGACCTCAAATATTTGTCGTAATATTCTTTTTCCCCCTCATAGTGTCATATTTTTTTTTTTTTTTTTTTTTTTTTTTTTTTTTTTTTTTTTTTTTTTTTAGAAATCTTACGAAATGAAAGTGAAGTAAAAAGAATTCATGAGAGAAGGTGACTTTTTCTGCAATATTGAGGCTTCTGCCTTTCATGAAAATAAGAAAAAAGAACATTCTAATTTTCTAATAACGCGTAGGGTAAATGGTTAATTTTATTTCACATTTCCTTAGAGAGAAAGTGTGTGTAACTTTTATATCTTATTAACATATTTTTATAAGAAATTATATTTTCATACAAAACTGTTGATAATTACCAAGATTGATCATTGTTCGTTATCTTCGCCTTTTCATACATTCAAACAGACTTACATCAGATGCTGCAACTAACTTAATCCTTTGGATAATGATGTTGAATATTGGGAGGATGTCAATTTCTAGTTGTCATACATTCTGGAATGATGAAATATTCTACAGATTTGCCCTAAGTGCTGTTAGTGATCTGCATTGTATATTTTTTGTGAAATGACCAATCTTTGAGAACAGGTTCAATTTCCTGGCCATGGTAACGATATATTCTAGAGTAGTGAAAATAAACCATAGCTTCAGATGTTGCATTGAGCATATCTTTTCGAGAAGTGAACAAATTATATGTAATTTTGGGGCGGAATGTGTTAAATTTGTACAAATAACTATATAGCTTATAGTGGTGAAATATGCATGCATAAACGTTTTCAAAAAATGTTTCAAACTTAGTTCAGACTTACATGTAGTTTGGCGTTTAGAGGAGTTACGTTAAAATCCTTGAGTCAAATACAGTTGAATGAAACCATACGTTCTACATTAGTGGTGCATGTAAAACTATGTGATATAATACA
>CAJDSM010033592.1:172-11532 GCA_903981925.1 Ostrea lurida
AAATTAGACTGATCCGAATTAGGAAGCCAAAAATGCAATGCACGTGCATGCACATGCATTGCATTTTCAGTAAAATGACTATCGTTCCGAACACCTTAAAATGATATACTATCATCCTAAAAAGGTTCATATCGTCCCATACAGGTTCTGAAACACTTCGATGACAAAAAGACCGGTAAGAATAATAACTTAAGAACTAGATTCGATTCGTTGCGGCAACGAGATACGTCTTCCGTTCGATTATGATGAGAAATATCTTGATTGTTTATCTCGGATTGGTCAATGATGACTCCTAGATGAATAAATTAAGCATTGCATTTTGGCGTTGAAATTTAACCGAAACAAACAATAGACGACAAATTAAACAATTAAAAGGAATGTAGAACAAATATTTTCTTATTTTTTCATGTATATAGTACGATTGTTACTTTAGGGTTATACACGAATTCTTAATGACGATGTAAGATAAAACTGAGGATGGCAATAATTGTCAGAGTCACATTTCAGCATCATCTAATACCGTTTTTACAAAATGTTTTCTTTTACGACACAGAAAGCCCACTTAAAGATTTAGACTGTTTGGCCCCTTGAAATCCCTGATATTAATGAATTTTCATTTCGTGGTATCAGCTGATGCAAAAGTTGAAACAAGCACTTTGCTTTATTAATGCTAACAATTATTTTTATATTTTAGTTAATCGAAAATACTTTTGACCCTTTCGGCCCTTAATACGACAGGGATGGCCCTTAAAACTTGATATTGTCGCAATACGCCTTTTCATTCTACAATTTTGTTCTACAATGCTTACAAATATTGTTAGTTTTCATAAATAGCTTCGATGTTGTATTTTAGGTGTCATCCCCTAAATCCTCAAGGGAGATGTCAGTCAAAATTTAAAAGATGGCATATTCTTAGGTCAACATTCCAAGCAATTCATGTTATAACATTTCACAAATTGTTTCGTTTAAAAGATAGAAGCATCAAAGTTTTCATACTTTTGGCCCCTTTAAATCCTAGACGTCAATTCCCAATTTTCATTTCGTCTACCAACTGATCTTAAACGTTAAACACAAACACTTGCTTCAATTTAACTGCTTAACAATTCTTTTTAGTTTTGAGATATTTAAAATAATTTGAACCCATCTCAGCCCATTAATTTGAAGGCTGCCCTAAAACTTTGATATCGGCGATTGCCTTTCATTATCTAGAAACTTTTATTATTACAATGTATACAAAATTTTAGTTTTTTCATAATAATCGATGTTGGGAATTAGGGGTCTTCCCTTAACTCCCTAAAGGGATGTAGACAAATTTGAAGATGGCATATTGTTAGAAGTCAATTCAACGAATTCATGTAGTATAACATTTCACAAAAAATGTTTTTCGTTTAAAGATGAAAGCATCAGTTTCATACTTTTGCCCTTTGAAATCCTTATTACGTAATAATTTTCATTCGTGATTATCAGCTGACCAAAACGTCAAAGCAAGTGCAACTTTTGCTTCAATCAATGCTTTAACAATTCTTTTAGTTTTTTTAGATATTTAGAAATAGTTTGGACCCTCTCAGCCCTTAATTGAAGGCTGGCCCTAAACTTCACTCCATCGCGCCTGAATACGGCTGTAATTACTACCAACTTTTATTCAATCATGTTTTTAACAAATAATATTCTGTATGAAAAATATGACAAAATGTGTGCAAAAATCAGTGAAATTTGTGTGACGTTTCTTTCCGGTCATGGCGAGCTTTTGACGTTTTTCCTGAATTGAAATTATTTCCCCCTCGCACAATTATAAATTCGTACAATCCCTGGAAATTGAATGATATCTCTAACAGTTTTCCGACACACTTCGGACAAATGACACCCAAATTTCACAAAAACGTCAATATATTTGACGTAATTATTTGAACGTCTTCGAAAAACAAAAAAATTCGTATTATATTCAATCTGAATATCTATCACCCTGAAAATTTCACGAAATTGGACGACGCGATATTCGAGAATATCGCCTGCCCACCCCCAATTTGTTTAAAAGGGAAAAAAATAATAAGAATAATAATAATAATAGACTAGATTCGAATTCCTCGTTGCGCAGCAACGAGTAGTCTGTCCGTTCTTATGATAGAATATATCTTTGATTGATTATCCGATTGCTCAATGATGACTCAGATGAATAAATTAAGCAATTGCATTTTTGGGTGGAAATTGACCGAAACAAACAATGCGACAAATTTAACAATAAACAGGAAGTGTATAACAAAATATTTCTAGTTTTCATGATATATAGTACATTTGACTTTTAGGGGTATTACCGAATTCCTTAGCATGGACGAGTAAGATAAATTTGAAGATGCATATTGTTCAGAGTTCACATTCAAGCAATTTCAGGTATATACCGTTACAACTCGTTTTTCTTTTACGGGATCAGAAGCATTAAAGTTTAAGAGTTTGGCCCTTGAATCCCCTGATTACGTAATTGAATTTTCATTTTGTGGATATTCAGCTGATTTGCAAAACTGTTGAAACAAGCAGCTTTGCTTTATTAACTTAACAATTATTTTTAGTTTTAGTTATATCGAAGAATAACTTTTGACCCTTTCGGCCTTCATACGAAGGGATGGCCCTAAACTTATATTTTCAATACGCTTTTTCATTTTACAATTTTGTTCACAATCTTGACACAAGATATTTTCGTTCTCTAAATATCTCTCGATGTTGTATTCTAGGTCATCCCCTGATACTAATAGGAGATTGTCAGACAAAATTGAGATGGGCAATGCCTCGGTCACATTCCAAGCATTCATTGTTATATAACGTTTCCAAATTGTTTTGGTTTTAAGAATAGGAAAGCATCAAAGTTTATACTTTTGCCCTTGAAATCCCTTATTACGTAATCAATTTCATTTCGTTGATATCAGCTGATCAAAACGTTAAACAACAACTTTGCTTCAATAATGCTTCAAGTTCTTTTTAGTTTTGGACGAATTTAGAAGAAAAATTGTGACCCCTTCAGCCCCTAATTTGACAGTTGCCCCTAAAACCATATCGGCGACATTGGCCTTTTATTATACAAGTATAACAAATATTTTTGTTTTCTAATAGATACGATGTTGAATATTTTAGGGTCATCCCCTGAACTCCTCTAAAGGAATTGTAAGACAAATATTTGAAGGATACTACTGATTATGGTACATTCCAAGCAATTCTGTTATAACATTTACACAATGTTTTCGTTTAAGAAAGAAAGCATCAAGGTCTCATTACTTTTGGCCCCGGAAATCCTTAACTAAGGAATTTTCATTTCGCTTGATATCAGCTGATCCAAACGTTAAGCAAGCAACTTTGTTTCCAATGATGGCTTAACAAGTCTTTAGTTTTGAGATATTTAGAAAAAATTGTGACCCCTCCAGCCCAATTGAAGGGCTGCCCCTAAATTGATTCGTCGAATTAGCCATGTGTATTATCTAGAACTTTTATGTATAACAATGATAACAAAAACTTTTCGTTTTCAAATATATCGATGCTTGAAATTTTTAGGTCATCCCCGAAACTCCTAAAGGGAGATGTAAGACAAAATTTCAACATTGCATATTGTTTTAGTCATTCCAAGCAATTCCATTGTTAAGTTAACATGTCACCAAAATGTTTTTCGTTTAGAGATAGAAAGCATCAAAGTTCGATCACTTTTGGCCCCTTAAATCCCTTATTTACGTAATCAATTTTCATTTCTGATATTCAGCTATTCTAAACACGTTTAAAAACAAGCACAACCCTTTGCTTCATAATGCTTAACAATTCTTTTTCAGTTTAGATGATTTAGTTAAATAGTTTTTGACCCCCTCTCAGCCCTTAATTATGACAGCGGCCCCTAAAACTTGATATGGTCGAAACGTTGTAATTACCTACAACTTTGTATTTGATAAGTTTAACAAAATATTTCTGTATGAAAATACGATATGGACAAAATGTTGCAAAAATGCAGTGAAAGTGTTGACGTTTTTCGGTCAGGCAGCTTTGACGCTTTTCGCAGTGAATGAATTTGATTACCCTGTGCACAATTATGAAATCTCAGTCTACAATCCACTGAAAATTGGAAGTGGATCTCTACAGCTTCCAAACACTTCGGACAAACTGACACCCAAATTACAAAACGTCAATATTGAGTAAATATTTGACGTTTCGAAAAAGCAAAAAAATCCGTATAAAAATTCAAAGTGAATATCTATTCAATCCCTGAAAATTGACAAATTGGACGACGCATATTCGATAATCGCTGCACAGAATTTTAAGAAAAAAAAATAAGATAATAATAATAATAGATAAAAAACTTAAGAATAACAATAAGTTTTCCTTGGAAACGGAGACCTATATAAAAAACTTAAGAATAACAATATTCATCCGTTGAAACGAAACCTTAATATAATTAAAGAAGAAACAAGTAAAAACAATATGTCCCCAAACTTTGTTTGTGGGACATAATCAAGACCCAAGGTCAACCAAGACAAGATAAGATGACTGAATAGGAAGAAATTTATGAATTTGAGCTGAAATGGACATGAATACAACTTCGTTATCGTGAATAAAATATTTTAAATCTTAAAAGTAATGTATTTTTTTTCGACTGACCAAAATTTTGTTTGGGTGACACTATGTCTAAGAGCGCAGTCATGAGTGACGGATAGCGGATCCACCCTGGGCAGAATGTCTGCTATCAGAACGAATAGGCCATACGAGTTCCCGAATTGCTCTCGCGCTGAGGCGTGACGGGAGACTGACGGTCGAAGATACGGACGCCGGGTGAGCAAGAAAAACATGCCAATTCACCCTAGGGAGGGGGGAGGGGGCGGAACAGGGTTATTGCAAGCTCAAGGTCTACATATGCAGAACAAAGATCAAACATCACAAAGAACAACACCATAGAGATGATGTATGAATTTGGCGACATAAATGATGAAAGCTGACAAAGAGTAGAAACTGGAATTCATCCGTCCTGTCATAAAGTATGAGGTTAATTTGACATTATAGTAGTTAAAATATGCTAAATACCTCAAACAATGAGGAAGTCTTTGTGCGGTGCGTTACACTCGGATATATTGACTACATGCAAATCGAAAATGATACTTTGACAGAACAGATAAAAACTGTTTCGTGTTAATGTGAAGTAAGGTGTGGGACGCCAGACAAAAGGTTGGACAAATTTAAGAAAAGTTCTCAAAGCCGATCACTCCCTAAAAAATAAAACTCCGGGAGATGTATCAGAATTCTGTAGGATTAATGTGGGATCATGTCACGTACATGGATCAACATTAATAACAATGATATAAACTTGTGCAAAACACCAATCAGAATTTTGGCATAAAACCTCCATCTTTGTCCAAAATCGCAAAATTTTTCCCTATCTTCGGAACTTACAAGATAAGGGACTTGGATTCTCCTACATATCAGTTAGCGAGTCTGACATATGACCAATATCTGACGAACCCTACAGGTGAGCAAGTTTAACAATTAAAACTTACTTTCTGACCAGTTTTTCGATCATTCCCATAATTCTGAAAATACACCTTGTTCTATTGGGACCGAACATCAGTTGCGTTCAAGTTTTTCTCAAAATAGGGAATGCTATATTTACTACACCATCAAATCACATTTGTGATAACTTCCCTAAAATGTTAAATTCCTATAAAACCCCAATTTCAGCAACTAATCATTACAACTGAAGCAAGAAGAGTAGCGTGGGTCGTACCAATGGGACTTTCACAAACTACAAGACAATACAAAGCAATGCCGACACAGAATCCATCCTTTTAGATAGGAAACTCTACACTACATCTTGCAAGAGAACTTTTGCTGATCACCATAACAAAAACACATCATTTTAATAACAATGCATAAATAAGTGCCTATGTTTTTTCCTAGAATCACCAGCATTCTTTAAAGCCATGTTCGTTTACCCATCACTGATGCCTGCTGTGTAATGAGTTTAGAAACCAAACCATAATTGAGGTGACTAATAAATTCTGTAACTGTATTAAAACAAACCTCATATTCAAAAGACAGTTACACTTCATGTAAATAAATCAACTCTGGAGGGCATATCATTGGCCGAACATAGACAAAGGTGCTGGAAAACGCATGGCACATAAAAACGCAGATTATCATGAGCTTTCAATACTGTAGCGGTGAATTTTTGAAGAGTTTATCTAATTACACATTAGCAAACGCAAAAAATGCCGAAAAATTGGTACAACATTTTACATAAGGCCAGTAATCTTTCCAATAGATATTTTCTCTCAAAAACTGACCAAGCTGATTAGCTAACGTTGATTTTCTTAACACTTAGTGCTTATCGGCAATAATTCAAAATGTTAGATGTGCGAACATTTTGATGCCCCACTATACAGATTATTTAGTAAATATAGATTAGAACGAAAAATAGATTAGTAAAAATTCTATGATCTGGTTACACACAGATCACAACTGCTGAAACCTGTGGTCAGAGTATTAAGGCTGATTAAGCCATTATTTAAAACCCTCTTCAGAAATTAGAATACAGTTCAAGAATTATCGCCGATGTAAAATAAGGGCAAACATGAGTAGATTTAACCGTAAGGTGAACTGCCAACCGAACGCAAAACTACACAACAAAGTCTCAGCTTTATACGCAAGCGCGTCAAAGGAAATTATCAAGATCCAGAACAAAAAACTGATACCAATACTCGCCACCATACAGAGGCAGCAAGCTTATTATATTAATTCTTAGAAGGATCAGCATTCTATTTGTCCATTCGAACAGACTAATTTTCGAGATTCTTACATTTACGTTAGGCACCCTATATTCTTCCTTAGGATTACAATAATCATTTCAACTAGGAGTATCAAAATCGAGAAAAAATGAATTTCCGCTGCATGTTTAATGTTTCGTCGTTGCATAAAGAATACGATAAGATCTAGCTTAAAGCTCATGAAACTGAATTTTATCTCGTAGTTGATGCTACTTTTAAATGAAAAGTCAACACTGTGTGCACACATAAATGGTCTACCTTAATATGCCCAGGGAGAAGTGGAGAACATCGCAATCACATTTGGACTTAGACTCAATGTTTCCAAATCTCCTTAAACAACAGTTAACAGATATACTCTATTTAGAAAGATGTTATCAATTAAGCCTTTTAACATATTCCCATGCTCAGCGCGGACGAGAAGTATGTAAACAAATACAAAGGACTATTACGATATGAAACTGGCGGATTTTCTCAGGATTATTACGTAGTGGGTTGCACGAACTTCAAAGTAACATATGTGCAATCTCGCAATTTCCTCAAATAAAGTTTCTACTCTACTAGAGGAGACTTCGAGCACGGACCTGACACTAATTCTCAACGAATACTCACATATAGAAACAAGCTTCCATGCAAGCACATACTTATTGGCCCTAATTAGAATGTGCGAGAGTTGCATTTGAGAAGCTCAGTACACTACAGTGCTAAAGTGATCTGTATTTTAAAAATAACAACAGGCTAAACCAACCTCCCCCTCCCCTCTCTCCTTCGCAGACGTAAGCATCGATATGTTACTGCAGGTATAAAATCATCTAATTCGAATATTTCTCACACGATGTGGAATCCTGAGCCAAGTATTCATAACACCATAGCTCGCAATGTTTTATAGATCACTTAAATTTTCAATTTTCACCCTAGATGTAAATTTTAAATCGTGCATCCTGATGCCCTCAACGAAGCACCATCTGAATACAATTTCTAGCCCTTACCCTTTACCCCACTTCAGAAAATGAAACCTCTCCAAATGCACATCCCTGTCCACAGTTACAGTCTCGCGCTTTTATGCTAAATATTTTAATAAACACAATTACTACAATTAACCAGCTTTCTTTAAAATAATTAGAAGTTTAATCTGTAGTTAATTCTTTGCAATGTCTCTGGATAAGTTTGAGGTCCTATAGGTGAGTCTTTAGTTACAGGTCGGACTGTCATTGGCTCGCGAACTAAAATAAGTAATACCAGGATAATCTATTCGGTACGATCCGAAGAAAACAACATGTACTGTAAGGAATCACACTTCAGATTTAGCCCTAAATCATCGCATAATTAGACCTGAAAAAAAACGTATGATCTAAGTCTGATCAATACACTATAACATCTTCTTTTCTTTACTTACTAATACATTCGCAGTTACTCGATGTATCTAAATCCATACAAGTGTAAGATATATATGTACAGGAGAAACATCTAGTAAATAGTAGCTTTTCAAGATACCATGGGCAAATCGAGAACATTACTGCACGCCAAATGACGGGTACGGAGATAATTCAGTCTCTCATTCTATCACATCCGTTCTTAAATTATTTACGTAAACTCTTGAAAAAATTTCTCGCGCAGAAATACTAATATAGAACTCTTCACAGTTTACATTAATAGATAATAGAATATATTCATATTACAAACTCCACGAGAATTACAATTAGTGATATCCGACATCAAAAGTATTATAATTGATCAAGTAATTGAGTTATGATATATTTTCACAAAATATTTCAATGAATGGTACAACGCTTCCTACACGATATACACTTTATCTCCCACGCATCCATTCATCGTCTTGCGAGTGCTTACCTATTACACGGCGATCTGTAAACAAAGAACAAACATACCACCTTCATCAATAAGGCATCCATGCGTCTCTAATAACCGTTAAGATATTAGGAGTGGAATGCAAACAGACTGCAACTCGTTGCGCTAGATAGAGGATAAAACAGTAACTGAATGTCGCATTTCCGAAAAACAAACTAAAACATTCTTCGAAAACCCTCAACATCGGATAAACTTTCATGAAAACAAGTCTGTTTCAGTTCTGTACACTTCGATAATCGTTTTGATACAATTTGAAGTAAAGCAACAATCTTAGCCTAATGATAATGTAATGCAAAAAGAATAAACAACCATCACTACACAAGAGTATATCTAGACCATTGCATATGAACAAATGATTCTGGAAATTTAAACGCAAAATAATTTTGTTTCAACGTAAACTTTTCAGATGTGGATCGGGGAAAGCTTTAATAAATATATCCAATCACATCAGCGATTCTGGAGATACTCATTTCCAAGCTACCTATAAATAATAGACTTACTTTTGCGGAAAATAAGATACAGTCCCTTCCAGTACAAAGGCTTAGTCATACAAACACACCCTCATTCTCTGAATAATTAGTAATAACATTAATTTTTGATAATTCTTCATGGCAGACTCTCATATTAATCGCCGTATGTAGCTTACACAATAGAATGGAGTGTGTATGGGCAAAGTCATCACCATTCTAAGTATACAAAACACCTGTTATTTCATAAAAATAATCAATATATTGGACGAATAATTGATTAACTCAGGAATCTTTACAAACATTCCTTAAAATACAACACTGTAACATACCGAAACACGATTTTTTTAATTATCTAATACTACTACAAGACACACGTCAATCCTTACGCCTATACATACCTAAACACGACGCGCAACAGTAAAAAAGTTAAATTTTACAAAGAAATATCATATAGGAAAAAACTTACCAATTCATAACAAAGTGGCCCTAGACGTTGTAAGTGTGTGTTTTTCCTAAACCGAAAAACCCCACTGTTTTGTTTAAATTGTGATATAAGGGAAAAGAGATATTAAAAGCTCGGGCCTCTCCTGCAAGAAAAGATACAAGGGCAAAGTTTAGACACCAGCGTTACCTCAACAAATCTCCAATGTATTTTTTGACAATGTCGCATTTCAGATTAATTTTTTATGTAATTGAGAGGGTAAAACCAAAAATAATGAGCATCTATTATAATTATATACTGTCGGTTGTCCAAAATGTGTTTTATATCCATCGTCTAACAAGTTGCTTTCGTTTATTCCTTACATTAAAAAGAGATTCTTGTCATTTCGTTGCGTAGTCTAAACACTTTAAATAGTTCTACAAGCTTGCGGGATATGTTGTTGAATATTAATGATTTATTAATACCGACTGCTGTCTTAAATTTATATAATTATACATTGCTCTCGAAGATGGAGCAGGAATTCAGTAATAAGATACATCATTGAATTATTATGATACTTTTTCTAGAAATACTTTTCTTGTATGCCTAGGGCGTAGAAATCCGGGGGGGGGGGTCAAAAGTCATTTATTTGCCCCCCACAACCGATAAGCCTACTTATTTCATCATGACGATAACTTATCAATTCCTGCAAAAATACACACTAATTTAGAGTTGCCCCCCCCCCCCCCACTACATTCCAGCTAATAATTACGAGGTTCCCCCACCGACCACTCCCCCCCCCCACTTTAGTGACAAAAGCACTTTTTTTTTTCTGTTTCTCATTATTATTTTTTTAGTTGTCCCTTCTGCTAACATAATTTTTTGAACAGTTTGCTACTCCCCCCCTCCCCAAACTTTCATGTTAGATCTTCTTTTAAGTGTTCCCCCCCCCCCTCCCCCCACTTTCAAAGATCAAGTTTACGCCTCTGGTATGTTTGTATACAAGACAAGCAAGCATAAAAAATCTTTTTCATCTCTTCGACCAATTAGTCTTACAATGCAATAAAATCTGTTTCTCTAAGGAATGACAGGATTGTACAATGATAGACATCTAACCTGTTTCATTACTATATAGTTATGCATGGCAACTTATCTCAACTTTGAACTGAACGAGTCTGACTAAAATGAATTAGTTCCGTACTGCATGCACACATCGAACTTCGAATTACTGTGAAATGCTCAACAAAATGATGTGAAATTGATCTGTTCTGCGTCATAGGACGACTGGGCTTTTAGCAAGTTATATTCCTCTGTGCGCTCTCTCTCTCCTCTCATCTCTCTCTCTTCTCTCGTCTCCTCTCTCACTATCCTCCTCTCTCTTCTCTCTCTTCTCTCTCTCTCTCTCTCTACCTCTCTCCTCTCTTCTCTCTCTCTCTCTCACTCACAGCCCCTCTTTATCTTTATCAATCAGTGATCACTTCTTATTCGTTCCGAGCTATTTATAACTTAACTGTATGTAAAAAAAAAAAACCCCCAAACAAACAAATAATAACAAACATCAAACAAAACAAAAAACAACAAAACAACAAACAAAAAGCAAAAAAAACAACACAAACAAATACGCCATCCCCACACCCAAGATCAACAACAACAACAAAACACATGTTTTGGAACATTGACTATAATCTGCAAAACAGACGTTAGAGAATGATCCATAGAATGCCACCCTATTTCGTAAAAATTTCCCGCGCTTATCAAATTAGATAGAACACAACATATTTTTATTTAATAATTTTTTTTTTCATAGCAAAATCACTCATC
>CAJDSM010033594.1:5074-20413 GCA_903981925.1 Ostrea lurida
GGCTCTGAAAAAAGCCATACCCTACATGAGATCCTCGAAGTCTGGAGCTGAGCTTCGCATTACGATGCACGACCAACTGGGATTGTCTGTGATTATTAAGGTTTTGAACATTCATTGAATTGAAGTTAAATGATTAAGCATAAAAAAAGTACAATTGCTTTTGTGTTTAGAAAAGAAACTCTACGCGGTCAAAATGTATGACATGCCGCACAGTGCTTTCCACTTAATTCTGTAATCAACAAAACAAATTCTATGTTCTTGAACATTGCACATTTGGTTAAATAATATTTCCAACTAAACATAAACTTATTCTGTAATGTGATGTTTTGGGATCTCACATGTTTGTAAAATTGGAACTCTCAATCTGTTTATTAGAATTAGCTTTCCCCTCTAGAGAAGAGAAGGAGAGAGAGAGAGAGAGAGAGAGAGGAGAGAAGAGAGAGAGAGAGAGAGAGAGAGAGAAGAGAGGAGAGAAGAAGAGAGGGAGAGAGAGGAGAGAGAGAGAGAAAGTGCACGAATTACCTCTCTGAAAAAAAATATTGGGAACAGATCAGAGAGCTACAGTTCCACCCCTTAATGAAAACCTGCGATTTTCGCAGCACGAAAGTGCGCATATTGAGCCTCTAGTTTTGTAATCCTCATCACGATATAAAATCTAAATCTAACAAACTTTCTACTTATCCCCCAACGTTTATTTCTAACAGCGGGTTATATTATTAAAGTAGGCTCAGCTCCAACATAAGATACTGAACGGCGCTTACAAGTATAATAATTAAAATGTTAATTAATCGCAGTTGTGTTCATTGGAGGCCATCATTTTTTTAAATATCGAGAATCATCTAATATTTGCGGGTGAGTGGATGGAATAATCGAGAAAAGATTTTTATATCATGTTCGATAAACAAAATAAATCATATTTCATCGTCAAGTACCGCTCCACATACCCCCAGAATGAATATTACTCCTTTGCAATATTTTGACATACTGTCCCAACAAAAAAAGAAAACGACAAACAAAAAACAACCAAAACAAACAAACCATGGGAGCCGTTCCTAATTTTAAAAAGGTTGGGCGTAAAGTATAAACGTCCCACATATTATGCCATCAATAAAAAGTGATCGCTAGTATGTACTGGTATCATAGTCATATGTTGTTGTTTACAAGTATTTCAAAAAATAGTCAACTTTTCTTGTTACAGTTAGAATAGATAAGGCACTTTTTGCTTGGAAACCAACTCATATTATTACTATACATTTTTTCCAAGTTCAAGTCGTACTGTATCATGAATGAGAGAGAAGAGAGAAAGAAAGAGAGAAGAGAGAGAGAAGAGAGAGAAGAAGAGAGAAGAGAGAAGAAAAGAAGGAGAGAGAGAGGAGAGAGAGAAGACTACATCTCCGGCTACAGTATTACCGCCTACCATTAGTCTACCAGCATTAATCGTCTCCGAGACATTTAAATCAACACCGAATAAATTCCAGGTCACTCAAACATTATGATATTTTAAGTTTATTATTAGGCTTACCTACATTCTCTGAACTTAATTAATTTTCTACACAAGTTATTATACCATCAGGGTTTTTCCCTAGATGATTGAGAACTTTAATAAACTTTCACGCATGCCATAAGGTTGACGATATGTTACTTAGGACATATAGCTGTATTAAAAATAATGATAATATAATTGGAAGCATGACAATATTACACGACCATAATTATTATTATTAATATACTTTTAATATGCAACTTTCTTCATAAACTAAAAAGCACTACATTTTACAATTCGCGTGAAGAGTATTTATAAAACGAGCATATAGAAGTGAAATAAACAAGTTATTTCCAACATCCTCTCTATTTGTGTAAAGGCGTTCCGTAATTTTCTCTTAAATGATTACAATCTTTGCTTATCGAATCCAAAGAAAAAATGTTTGGTTTTTGACGATAATTTGAAGAACATCAGTTGGTGTAATAATTAATGAGATGAAAACTATAGAAATAAAACATTAATAACTTTTGTAAAAGACTGTCATGCATCCGTGACCAACGCATAGATACATGTATGACAACCATAGATAATTTTGCTGTAACCAGGGCCTTTGTACAGACAGAAAAAAAATTTTTATGTTTAATAATTCGAGTATCCCATTTAATATCATTAAATAGTAAATATCGAAAGTAATGTGTTATAGAACGCAGCAAAGCGTATTTCTAAGTTTCTGAATTGGAGTATTCCCAACTTTATCCTAATTTGTCTATTGATTTAATTCCTGACTACTGTTGTTTTATGTTATTTTAAGAAACAGACATCATAGCCAAACATTTCAGAAAATAAATAGTTCATTCCAGATGGGGCCGATTTCACCTTTGGGCCCCTACCTCTTTTTAAAAGGATTTAAATGCATTGTGTTATTGATTTTGGACAAAGGGTTAGTATTCAGAGAAATCCTTCATTTCCACGGTATACTTTTTGGAACTTTCCAATGCTTTCATACCTTTCAATGTGAGAATCATTATACACAACACGGAGCCAACCCCTGCTCCTCGAATTGCTCAAAACTTCTCATGAAAATTATCAAGAGCACAAGCACGCATCCTTGTGAATACAAGAGTTCGATGACAGAAGTTCCGAGCGTTTACACATCCTGTCCGACACGTTCTTGCTCCGCCCCCATTGGACAGTTTTCCCTACAATCAATAATACACCACCTGACTAAGCTAAAGGACTAGGATGACGCGTGCCGTCTATCCTAGCCTCAGTAAACTAAATGACCAGTTAACAAACAATAATGCTTGTAAATCTAATGTGTAACGGCCATTTGATCTTAATGTACACGCTATATTATACCACATCTCCCGTCCTTTCTCACCCGTCTCGTAACAGTTTTTGACGGGGACTTTTGGACCACCTTGTCCAATTTTATTTTAAAAATATTTCCTTTGTGAAATTGAACTTAAACATCAATCAGTAAATTTACAATGAGGAAAAAATCAAGAACTCATTGATAATTTCACCAAAGTTATGACTGAAATTTATCGTCTCTGTTTGAAAAGTTTCACAGAAATTCGAAGTTCTACATCATGACCAGAACCCCATGTTAGAGAGTTTAATTATGTAGTGTAAGAAAATACCAAATAGCGAATAACATCGTGTTAAATCCGTAATCAAATCCAAAACATATACAAAATCGATGTGGCACACGGACTCCGACAAACGAAGCAGATCAGGTTGCCATGGAGATTAAGCATCCTTCTGCTTACGTCACACCCGCCTGATCCGTAGTTCGAAGCAAAAATTTGTAGGAAAATTGAGACCAAAACTTTGATATTATACGCTCCACTGACAAAAAATTTCTCCTTTCTATATCAGGAGATATGGAAAATAAAACCAAACCACACCATACGAGCTTTGCTGACGATGACGTGATTATACCATAGCCAGTCGCCTCTCTCTGCAACAAAAGTAAATCTTGAACTCATGTGCGGACAGATTGCAAACTACTGCCCAATCTATATCAAGAAACAATTGGGTCAAAAAATTCTACTTCAATTTATCCACATATGGCAAACAATAAGTCTTCATTATGTTTCCAGACCAAAGAAAGCACCATTTAATTAGATTGACTCTATTCGTTTTGACCTAAGAAGCCAGAAGATCTTTATCAGCATTGGACCGCATCGCTTTGAGACAATCTCCTCGAAAAGACACACAGTATCACCACTATAGTCCCAGAGATGACGAAGAGCTATGTTCCTCGCTTGCAACGATTGTCTTGACGTGAACTTCTCTCCTTACTCTGAACTTCTAGGCAAACTAAATATGAACAACCTACGCTCAAGACATTGGCCCTCGATCAAACTCTTGAGATATCGCAAAGCACTCGAATCTCTTCTGGAAAGCTCAAACAGCTGAACGCCAAACAGAACAGCTGAGGGACGCCATTTAGAACAGCTGAGGACACACACTAAGGCCACCAGAAACAGCTGGGCGAGCTGGAGCACAGACGCTAGAGCGCTATGAGAATCGTCTTGTCAGCAGACCTCAACCCCTAATTTACCTCCTCACCAAAGTCGTACCCTGTTGTATAAAACAGCAGGACCCCCGATCGACACTTCTCAGTGTCGTTCTTCCTCTTCACAAGATAAATGTTCATGCTAAGGTCCCGCCTGCCAGTATATATAATGGATCAAGCCAGCAAGGATGTTGCCTGATTTGGAAGCATAATTGATGTTGAAGCTGAAATATTTAGGTTGCAATCTTGTCAAAACATTGATAACTCTTTCCAGTCCAGAGTTCTTCTTGCGATACAAAAGGCGAAGTTAACATGTGGTAAACCGTAAATCATAATCCAAAACATATACAAAATCGACGTGTATGGCAACACGGACCTCCACAAAAAGCGAAGTAGGATCAGGGCTATGGAGGATAAGCATCCTTCTGGCTGACCGTCGCACCACCCACCTGACTCCTTAGTCGTAATAAAAACGGATACTCGAGTCAAATTTAGTAGGGAAAATGACAAAGGGCATGAAGACAAATCAGGTCAACATAGTGACTTCAGTGATAATTTGTAATCGCAAACAGGGTCATTATAAACCGTTATAATATGCGAATGATACTTTAATCACATTCGTTATTAACCCTACAACATCAACTTTCTTGTTGTAGCTGGCCCGCTTTAAAAATGTCCTCAACGCATAGCATGCTCTGCGTATCATCAACTCGGAAACATACACATATATAAGCAATTGATAGTGGTATTTACAACAATAGTAAAGGGAAAATGACGTGCAAAGTTAAAAATCATCATGCTTATCATAAATGTAGTTGCAGACTCCATTAGACATCAATTTAAGTTGTGAAATATCCAGTAATATGAAGAATATGTCCAGTATTCTGTATACTCAGAAACGCAACTTAATTTTCAGTTCTATTTTGTCTCAGCAAAAATTCAGTTTCCAATTTGTGTCGGTCATCAGACAAAGAAAAGTTTTTCTTCAGATTAGAGATATATCACCTCTTTGGCAACAAAATCAGTATGTCTTGAACTTGACTTATTACGTCATAGTCACTTTTCATCTAGGCAGATTTTTGGCGTTTTCTGCTGTGTGTGTGTTTCTATGTTCATTTTTTTATGTTTTTGCTGTTAAACGTTTTCAGCTTCTGTTTCTCTCCATTGTCCATTAAAGTTTCTTAGTAACCGAACAGACACTTGTCGGAGGGGAAGTGTCGATAGTGAACACTGGTTGAAAGAACGTCTCTTATATTTAGATATTGGCTGTTCACTCAATGAGGCGCTACACTTTCCTCAATACTTTTAATTTTTTAGTTTTAATCAATTAATATTTGTAAATTGACAAAACATCAGCAACGGAATGCATGAGTTCCATGTCTTTACTATCCTTGGGACTCTGCTTTCTAATCTCAGCCTTTAGCTTGAAATATTTTGTCATCATTCTTTACAATCTTTTGTTAATGTACGGCAATGTTGATTTTAATTGTAATGGGAGCTTGGAACTGATTTCTATTGAGTGAATTTTTCTATTTAACATATAGTTTTCAGAAATAAAAAAATAGATACAATTTTCCGTATGACAGTATATTTATCTTTTTTATAAATATATACTATATTTCATTAAATTACATCATTGATGAATTATTTCATTGTTTTTATATGTCCCATTCTCTACAGCAAAATCATTCATTATATTTCCCCTATTTTAGCACTTATGCTCCATAGAGTCCACGATCGTTCTTTTGCTGATTATATACATTAATGGGTCTCCATACATCAAAGACATGAAGACTAGCCAGTACATAATACTTAACATTGGAAGTTATATATACTAAGGTGCTAATGCAAGATTGTGTATTATACAAAGTCATGCTTTGTCGAAATCAACCATTCATCGTACGCTTTACTCAATACTAACACTTAGCACCTGACATAATTACATGTATTCAAGACATGTATAGGTAGATACATATAATAAGGTCAAGGGCAAGACACTTGTAAATGAATAAAAGTGTATCTTGCAGTCATGTAATGTGCTTTCTTCCATATGCCCTGTTTCCTATATTCCAAATGTATTGCTCATCGATGTCCTTTCCACAAACTCTTAAAAAATATTGTGTTCTGTCTGCTTTAATCGAAAGTTATGCGGCATGGAATACAGTAATGGTTATACTGAATTTGCCAAAATTGATATATCTTAAAAACTCCCCAACATAGAAATGTCAAAACCGTCGTTTACCTTTATTTTTTACACACTTTCAAAAACATCATAGTGTTGAAAATTCCCCAGAGGGGGGGAAGATAATGTGTTACTGGCCCACTATCTACTGTGAATACGTTGGCAGATGGCGGTAAGCGGGGGATGGTACTATAACGTATGTTTAAATAGTAAGGAAAATTGGACTTTGAACGTATTTGTCGATATGCGGTGGTGGCATTAAAACGGAGGCAGTATAGTGGGGTAGCACTGTATTATCATTTTTTTGTTCGATTATACTATTTGCTTCCATTGAAAATTATCATAATGAAATGCAATTTCGTAAAATCGCTCGATCAATATTTTTCATATGCATTTTCCGAAAACCGTTTAAATCACCCACGTTACACATCGCTAGTGTTTTGTATAGTTAACTCAAGGTTGTATAACAGACTCAACGCAACGAAATGATTTTCTAAACTAATCATTGTTAGAAATTTAAATCTCTCACACACAAAGACCAAATATGTTTTTCAGAAGTCATGACAACTTTTGATACTGAATTGCTTTTAAGATGAAAGAAGACAGCGCATTGATTAAATAAACATGTACACTATTATGGAATATTAAACGGTGAAATGTACTTAACTCAAAGTTACCTAGTCTAAACAATTGCACATGTTCCCCCTCTCCAAAATCTAATCTAGAAGTGAATGATCCCTTAGCTGGTGAACGCACTGGGCAGGTAATGTGATAAGTTGACAAGTGTGATATCTTATAAAGATCTTATGATTTTGATAACATTGTTCAAACAAGTCAGCTCCGATATTTATATTACTTGATTATGTTCTGTTTATTTTTCTTTTTATGTATCTACACATTCTTGCATGAAATGCTTTCTTAAATCAGTTATATGTTTGTATATATATGCATGCGGTGTATTTTGTTTTCATAGGTTTAGGACGCATATATGGTACCCGATTAGATAGCTCTAAATAGCTTGGGCTTATTTAGCATATGTAACACACTGCTTGCTTGACGAACATTTTACTTACTTTTTCATTTGAAAATAACCATTTATTGTTGCTTTGAAATACATGCGATCCTCGATAGAAATGTTTTGCATGAACTTGCTAAAGATTATTGATTTACGTAAATCTGCAAAATAAACTACCTTGCATATACTGAACTCTGTTAACACTCGTAAAAAATATGACATTGCTTACTTGCGAATGAAAGTTCCGCAATTCTTGCATAAATACATGGTAAACTAAAAAAAGATGGGTGACTTTATTAAAATGAGAACCTACATAGGGGCACATATCAAACTAATCAAAACTCTGCAGGGAAAAAAAATGCATTCTAGTTAAAATAATGAAGTCATAGTTTTTAGACAGGGTTTAGAGATTTGCTCAATTAGTAGAAATTTGAAAAATCACATATACTCGAAAAACGCACCATAAACCCAATAAAATCTACTTTTCCAAAGAACTTTTGTACGGAGTTGGTCAAATTTCCAATTCAACTGAATAAATTATGTTAATGTACTAATATGTTCATGTGTAAAAGTATGTATTCTTTGTCTACTCTATGTAAAACAAAAAAAAAATTTTTATATGTAAGTTATGTCATAAATATTGCAAGGAGGTGTCAAAATTAGATATCACAGTTCATAAGTTTTCTAGGGGTCAACTGTTTTAAGTGAGATTAGAGCCTATGCATACAATATGTTATAATCCATATACAATTGTACATGTATGACAAATTCTCCCGCCCCTAATAACCTGACTGGATCAGAGTAAAGGCAAATATAACAATATCAATATCAGCCCATTTGCCAAGGACCCAACGATGGACAGCGGGCTCATAATGGCTGATATAAGATATGATATGCAAGGATTTTAGCATATAAATTGGCGAAGTAAACATTGTGTTAAACGTAACCATATTCTAAAAAAACTTATACAAAATCTAGTGTCGGGCAACATGGACCTCAGACATACTCAACGACAGGATCAGGTGCCATTGAATAGTAAGCATCCTCTGCTGACCGGTCACACCCGTCGTGATCCTGGAGTCTAAACAAAGTTAACGGGGTTACTCGTCGTCAAATCTAGTATGAAAATGACAGTCTAACAAAGGGTATGAAACAAATCAGTCAACATATGACTTAGTGATAATTTGTAATCGCAAACAAGGTCATTATAGCGACCGTAGAATTTGCGAAATTATGTCTGTAAACGAGATTCGTAATAATCCTGCAGTATCAATTTTTTTGGTAGTAGTTGGCCTCGCTTTAAAAAAGTCTTCATATGCATTGCATGCCTGTAATATGCTATTCATGATCAGATGTTTCTTCATATAATATGGTGAAGTAGCATTGTATTAAACGTAATCATGCGGATGAAAATAGGACAACATTGATTGTTATGAGCGATTAAGTACATTGCAATGTAATTTTGTATTTCACTCTGATATGTGACTAATCGCTGATGTCGGCTAGGGATGTGACATCATCCGTATCGTATCGTGCAAAATTGTACTGATTGTTACCAACTCTTGTTTTTTATTCTATATGTGACTTACGATATTGATTACTGTTTGTTATCTTTGCCTTTATACCTGAGTTTGTTTCATTCGGTGTACAAATATAACATTAGTCATTTTTTTTCGCTCAATTCATCTACATATAAGACACCCAGCTTATCGCAGTTGCATGTCAATTAAAGCATATCATTTTATTTGATCCAATTATTGATACTATAAAAGATAATACCAAAATGCTTTAAAAATGATGGTATAAACAATTTGATTTTTCATTTCATGATGCAATGTACATTTACTTTTATTGGAATCAGAATCTGTAATTGAGAACAAAGCATACCAGCTATCATATTAAATGCAATTGCATATTTAGCAAATTTCTTCAAGAGTGAATTATTACGAAATTTTCACTAAAGACTTCCGAAGAAATGAAAAGAATATCCAAAGGAACACAGTTTTATGGGGGGGGGGGAATCAAATGTTGACATTTTAATTAAATTGAGTTCAATCTAAAAGTTTTCTCAATTTATATGTCATTTCCTTTATACATCAAAGAAGGGGTATTTGTTTTCATCTTCTTTTTTTTTTAAAAATGGTGTTAATCAACTGATCATATTCCTTATGAATTTTTTTCTTTTATTTGTTGTGGCATACACAGGTTATCATGCATCTACAGAATGTTGTTTAAATAGACCAAAGAACTTTAACGTAAATAGCCCGATGTGTTTTGTCACGCTTTTATCTTTAAACCTTTAAAAATGCTCCTCTGTAATATTAACTGAAATTTGATATTTTCATATCAAAAGCTTATTGAAACGTCAATGCCATTTTTGAAAAAAAGACTAGATTTAACGCCCTTTCTGTTTATTAGTGCAGCGGCCGGGAGGTCAACTTCTAAAAGATCACCCCAACCTAGGGTAAACAAAGTACGACCTATATAGTTTGATGCCGAATTTTACCTAGATTATGAAAATGATGGTTGTAGTTTGATTAAATGTGTTTGACTTAGTGTAAATTTGGAATTTCTGTCACTAAGTAAAACATTTTTTTGAAAAAAAAATACTAGACACGTTTTGTCCATTTATGACTGACTTAATGCAGAGAAGCAAACAAAAGGGTAAATGAGGAAAAAATTGATGTGTAATATTTACAATTTTGTTCATAAATGAGTCTGTTAGACGCAAGAAATGATGGTACGCGAAACGAAAAATGATGGCGTTTATGACTGTTTTCGTCCATATGTATTTCTTTATTTAAAATTTCGCACATAATTGGCATATAAAAGGCATGGTACAATTTGCTGGGTCAGACTGCTTAGTTCAAAACAATTTTTGTTTAATTCCCTGTATCAAATCCCTCATCATTGGACAAAAGGTGCCTTGTATTTTTTTTCAAATAAATGTTTGAAATAGTGACAGAAATTCCAAATTTCCACTAAGTCAAACAAATTTTATCAAACTACGACCATCATTCGCATAATCTAGACAAAATTCTGCATCAAACCATGTAGGTCGTGCTTTGTTCTACCCTAGGTTGGGGTTACTCCCTTTTCTAAGCCCCTTTTGAGAAATGACCACAGCACTATAATGTTATCAGTCTCAAAACACCTTGGAAACGTTTTATCAAATGAGGAAGATGTAAGTACATCTGTCAAAAGGAAGGACTTAAACGATATTGGATAACAAACATGGATTCTAAATTGTTCCTTCAACCGACTCTGGAAGAGTACAATTCTAAAAGTTCGGGTCACTATTTCACTGACAGTATAACAAAGTGATATATAGTCATGTAATTTACCACATTTTATCGTGATGTAATGAACAACTCTACAACAAAATAATAGAATAATGACATGGATTTTTATTGGTCGATGTGTGTGATTGTTAAGTATTACTGCATTTAGCTGAAGAAAGTTGAAATACAAAATATTGAGAAAATTAAGCATTGGATATCCTGTCCGTTCATGTTACGGTAAGTCTTATGTTAATGTGTATGCACCTGCAGGCCGGACTTGAAGGTCTTGCTAGGCAGTGGGTGTCGTAGGTCGCACGTTGGATCCTGGGTTGGGTTGAAATAAAATCAGTACCTAGTTGAGATTATTTAGTGTTGTGTATATTAATGAATTGGTTACCACTTGTATCGGTTATATCTTAGGGATTAATTTAAGGTTGAGTGTTATAATTGTATGTTTGTGCTTTATATTAAATATTGTAAACAGTTGCATCATAACATCCATTCTCTTAAGAAATAGCTTAAACTCTGAGCAAGAGCGAATGTGTGAAATTGCCTCAGTGCATTATAAGCGTTTTAGAAACATGGCAATCTTCGTTTTTTATGGATTTCGCTGTGACCGAATAGGCTAAAGCGCTGGGATTATCGGTCTTGCTAGTTGATGAGTACCGTAGAGTCGATCCCTGGTTGGGATGAAAAGAATTTCAGTACTTAGTTGTTAGCTTGATTATACATTGCTGTGTATATATATATAATAATATATATATATATATATATATATATATATATATATATATATATATATATATATATATATATATTATATACATTAATATATATATGATCACATTATCTACCCCTTTATCCAGTTGATAACACGCATAGGGTAACTTATTTCATATCCCCAACATTATTTATTACTACGCAGCGTGAGGAAATGTGTATATTGAAGCAGGATCAGAATGACAGAATTCCCAATAAATCGATACTATTAAAACTATTGATGGATGTGGCACTGAAATATTAATGGATGTGACATTGATGTTGATAGATTCTTTAAAAATTGAAAACAACGATTGTCAAGAAATTGGTTAGGATCGAAAAGACCCGTCAGTTCAAATATTGCAGTGATCTATGTTCTTAAGATAAATGTAAACACCCCCTTCCGTTCGAAACTGAATAACGTACTATGTAAATTCATTAATTACGGTATCTGATAATTAGTTAATAAACCTTGCAATCAGCATTGCACATCTACTTTGTTATTTGAAATATGAGATTTCACAGCATTCGTGACAGATAACAATCTCTATACATGTAATTACGTGTTTTGGTCTTTAAAAACTGTTTTGTTTAATCAAGCTAGCAAGGTGTTACAAGTCAGCTTTAAAAAGAACCAATGATATTTTCCACAGACAATATAAGACATTCTAATGCTCAACAAAAGAAAATACCAGTTGTCGTATCAATTACATTTTTAACAAATTTCTACAAGAGTGTATTATATTTGCTGTAGTTTGAATCAAGACTTTAAGTTGGACATGTGAGGAACCTCCTTTGGATGATTTCATTTATGAAATAATTAATATATCGATATTTTTCTTGTGAAGTACAACACCTTGCGGCAAAAGTCCATGTCGTAGTAAAACAAAGTAATTTCAAATTTCCAAATTCAAAGAACGTGCAAATTATACATTATATTGCAGATCTATAGAGTCTATGCATCCTCCATCAAGATATATAGTAATAATGAAAGAAAGGAGAGAGTTTAACTGATTATGAACATATTCGGGACACCGGAGAAATTTCATTTTTTCAGCCACCTCCCAGATGCTGCCTAAGAGCCCCTACCACCGGCCGGCCATGTCTGGTGTCCGGCCGTTGACCAGGCCAAAGTGGCTAAATTTATGCCGGGAGTACACCATAAGCCTAAACAGAAGGGGCTGTGACCAAAGCATACACCCTTTTCAGTTACCGCGCGAAAACTTTGTGACGGACGGACGAAAAAGCTGATTACTACAGGGCTCTATCCCATATTCGACTTGGCCCAAATATAGAAAGAAAAAATAATAAAAAGGCATCTGCGTGGGATGAAAATGATTTTCCTCAGTCATTTTTGTAATGCATTATAATACTTTATAAATGTTCTTTTCTTGCACATTTTTTTTTCTGCGAAAACTTTCACAAAATATCTAATTTTAGTATTTTGGATGCTGTAGATGTGTTCATCCATTGGTTATTCAGATTGATTAATTGATAGAAAGTGTGAAATATTAATCAAAAGAAATATGAATGAATAGATAGATAGATAGATAGATAGATTAGATAGATGATCGGGTCCAATTGAATTAGTAGGCAGATTAATTTCTCTGGATTGGTTGGAAAGAGGTAGTATATTCGAGTTAATTCTGCCGACAAATCAACATATTACTATTTTATTACTTGAAATATGAGTTTCCACGACCAAATATTACAAATAGTTCTTCGGACAACAAAATCTTTTGATATAACGGTTACAAAACATTTCCGACAGATAACACAATATCGTTATAATCCCTTTAATTAGTAACTTTAATCTTTTAAAGCAAATATTTCCACTCCAACAAGCATGGCGTCATAAATCAACTTTTAAAACAATGAGGGATTTTTTTTTCAGACAGTAGGTTGTCGGGTTTGTGTAGCGAGACGTTCGATGCGGTAAGATATGTTTGCAAACTCGTCATTGATATAAAATGTTTTCTGTATTTACATTGCGTATTGATTACTTAATAATTTCACTTACTTTGAATAGATATGGCATTTAAAAGGCATGTTTAAACGACGCACCTCATCATTCTAGTTTCGGATAAAGCATTCCGTATATGTACTTACTATCACAAGATGCAAGAAGAAGAGCTTCCTACTTACATTGACGCAAGTGACTCTTCGGACAGACAGGTAAGAAAACCCTGGAATCTAATTCCTCTCTTTATCCCTCTCTTTTTACTTGTCGCACTCCATAAATGATATGATACAATTTCAGAAACCGAATGAACAAAGTCTTTGGGACGGAATAGTAGGTAATGTTTACGGCCATGACGTCACCATACCAACAATGGTGTTTTCTGTAATTGGTGATTCCAACAGCTTCGTCCCCAGTCCATGGCCAAAGGCAGTTTTTCAAGTGGGGCTTATTGAAGCGGCGAAAAATGGAGGAGGTAAAGTATTTTTTTCTTTCACTTTTTTTCCCAAAATAGCTTATGTATTCTTGATAAAGCATGTTTTCATTTAACAAATCAGCCAAAGCTGGTTGAGGAGAAACATCAATCGCATTAAGGTAGTACTCTACACCGTGAAAATGGCTGACTTACTTCTGAAACATCGATGAAAATACCAACCTCAGGATTATTCATTCATTTTAAATTAAAATGTATTGTACACTAGGTTAACACGTTGACTACTGAACCGTAGATTTAGATTAAATAAAATTATCTCCACTAAAACGGCATTCGTTGCCGAAATAAAATGAATTTTAATTTCAAAGTAATGTTCAAAGAACATGAGCTTTTGGACACAAATGTGCTGGACCCAGTTGCACGAAAGTTGGTTAGCTTTAACTAACAGTTAACTTTCCATTATTTCCATTAACTCATACATTTATATAGCATTAACCATAAGTGAACTATCAGTTAAACTTAACTAAATGTCGTCCACCTGGGTCCAGAAAGCTATGATTAAGTATTCACTGGTTCAATGCTGGTCCCATTAATGTAAGCATATGACACATCTACAACTGAACCTGTCCAATAGAAAAAATACAAATTCTGATTTTGAAAGGGTTTGGAATGGACTATATTTTGTGGCCGAAGGATTGATTAATCAAAAAGGTCTAAACATGCATGATTTTACAGTTTCCATATCATCCAATATGTCCTATTTTTTTAAACCCTAATTGTATAATACAGTTTTAATATCCATGATACAAGTAGCTGAGACTTGGAACTTGATCAAATATTGTTGTTTATTAATTTTGTCGAGGTATTTTCCAAACAGAGCACCTATTCTGAAAAAAGTGTAAGTCAATTTACTCGGAAATCTGTGCAAAATTCAGTATTGTAGCCAATATGTTTACAATTTAATCGAAATCCTCCACTATTTAAAGTTCCACTTCTACGACAAGACTTTGAATATAGAGTTGATATTTTGAAATGACATTACCCCTGATATGTTTTTAAGAACTCTGAAATTCGATATTATGAGGGGTTTTTTGTATCTCTATAGTAAAAAGTTCATTATTTATTTCGACTACAAGTACTAAATATTTGTTTCATATCCGTATTGTAAGAAGACATTATTATGTATCTATTTCATGCAATAATTTATTTGCATTTCTTATGGTTTGTTTAAACCGACAAATGAATGGAATTTAATTGAATAAATCTTGAGCTAATCTTAAGTGCAAAACGGTCATATTTAAAATACTGTAGCTCGAAAACAGCATGATGACCCTATTTTATCTTTTTATTTTCCTGATTCCCCCTCAATGTAGAAATCAAAAATAAACTTTCTAAAATATACATCACTTCAAATCTCAGCTTTAACATATCCTCTACTTCTCACCACATCAAAGGACAATATTGTCTTAGAGTTGGTTGGTACATTTGCATGTACTTTATTACTTCAATGTCTGAGCTGCACTGTCCAATGGGATATTTCTACTAATTTCCAATCGACATTTCTTCATCTCCTAAATACGAGTTTTTGCATGAATTAGAAACTGTTTTAAATAAAAAGGTAGTGATATTATTACATGTCTCAAATCACCTGGTATGTTTAGTCGTGTGCTCACATTTCAAATTGTTATACCCCTACTAAACA
>CAJDSM010033596.1:0-18998 GCA_903981925.1 Ostrea lurida
TTACAGCTTGTATTGCTTTAAGTGGAAGTCGTCTGCACGTTTCTCCAATAGAAAGAATTGTCATAGAAATTAGAATACCACAGGTCATGTTTTTTGGTTTTTTTGGTGTGAAAAATGTATATATCTTCAAAAAGGGTTTCATAAAAATTTGAAACTACATGTACAATGTAAAATATCGATTTTAAAACCCATTTCATTCAAAATGTTGGTTATAATGACTTCCAAGGTAGATTTCACACTTTCCAATATATAATATTTCTAACTAAGAGTTGCTAGGTAACGATATATATGAATACCATAACGGCGTACAATTACAAAATTGATTAAGTCAAATGACTCAGATCTTCATACCAGTAGATAGTCACGTAGCTTGTTTTGTACTCAAATTTCTCGACGTCCACCTGTATACTCTCAGTCAGAACTCGCACCTTTCACAAACATCTTCAGTAGCTAATACAGAGGAAGACGTAAACCTATCGTAGCATTACCATACGAATCTTAAGGAGAGATGTATCTTGTCTGTGGTGTTATGTTGGCGTCTCTCGCCATTGCTAGCGAATCCACCGAAACAGGTACCTTTTTGCCAGTTTCTGGTTTAATTAAATCTAATGTAAATGTATGTGATTTCAAAGACTGAACTTATTACGTCTTGACAAAATATTTCCGTTGCGTATTCTGTTTACTCTAAATATGTTTGGATATGTACATTTCATTGAATTTAATTCTTTTACAGCGACTGACCATGTCATCTGCCCAGTAGGATTTCCTGGAACCATTAAAGCTCACCTAAAGAGTTCATCCTTAGGCAAAGTCAAGTCAGCAACAATGATATGTGAAAATGATTCTGACTGTCCGCATGGTAAATGTTGCGGAATACTCGGAGAAAATATTTGCCTTTATGATCGTGGTAAGACTTCACTGCATTTGAAAAATGAAAGGCAATATCTGTAGTATTAGCCGTGGATGGTATATATATTACTTGATCAAGAATATACAAGCAACCGCACGCTCCAATGTTAGCTGAACAGTGAAGGCAATATTTGCAATACTGCAATGTCTTATTAAAACGGCAATATTTAGATAAAATAAGCTTTGACTACGGACTGTTCCGTTTACCTGATCAAGACTATGGGCTCACGGCGGGTGTGACCGGGCAACAGGGGATGCTTACTCCTCCTAGGCACCTGATCTCACCTCTGGTGTGTCCAGGGGTCCGTGATTGCCCAACTCTTGTTTTTGTATTCTATTTAGGACTTACGAGATTGATCACTGTTCGTTATCTTTGCCTTTACATTTTAAACATAAGTTTTTGTCTCTTCTCTTCGTGACCTAAACGTTCAAAATCTTTATCATAGAGACTAGAAAATTTTACAGAATTTATGGACTTAGGATTGTAACAGATTCTTATTATGGTATCCCTCACACTCCACTCCCTTGAAGTTTCAAATATACTAGTACTTCCCAACTGCCAAGACCCTGACATTTAGGTTCTACATTCCGTTTATAGATCACCATCCTCATAGCCACCCTTCCAATACAGATGGGGATATCAACAATTTTGAACAGTTTCAACAGAAGTTCAGTGACGCTGTTAGCCGGTCCAAAGTGGAGAGACCTGATGAACACAAGAGCGAAGATGACATCACTGTTGAACGCGTCAAAAATGGGGTGCAAGGGGGAAATTGTTTAAACAAAACCGGAAATGGGTGGAACAGAGACTGTGGCAGTGGCTTTAGATGGAGATACGTGTTTTTCATCATCAGTTTAAGTGGACTTTTTACTGCCACCAGTTTCGTTTCTTTAACAGTATGGTGAGTTTGTTTCAACTTTCATTGAAATCTCTTATCAAAATCAATGCATATTTTAATTATTCGATCGTGTTTCGATAGAGCGTACTAAAGTGCAGCGATATCTGTACGTAAGTACGTCCGTTCTTCTTTGTGGGTCAGTCTAGATCATATTGCAATATTCACCCGTCTCAACCTCTCTTGTCATATATGGAGAGTACATAATTTGTCCGGCTAACTCTGAATATGTGCATGTGGCAAGGATTTTTAGTTTTTCACTTTTGAAAAAATTACGCGTTGTGGAACTGTTTTTAAGGAAATATTACATGGAGAGTACATAATTTGACCTTCGAACAATTGAGGACCTTCATATTTTACAGTGTGTTGGGGGGGGGGGGGGTTAATGAATATCAGCATGTGGCAAAGATTTGGATTTTCTTAATTTTTTTTAATTGCACATTATATATTGAACAGTTTTAAAGAAATTGTTTTTTCTTTTAATACCTCAAAGTTTTTAAAAGCTATGGTCTTCGTAAACAACACGAAGAAGTGCGCATTTGAAGAGATTTGATTCTCAACATGAGCATGTCTTGTTGATGGAGGTTTAAGGTGGTATGAGAACCCAAGAAATTCAAAATAAAAGGATATTAATTTATGTCATATTTGGCTGATGTAAATGATTTTGCGTAAACTTTGCAAAAGCACATGTTATTGTTACAATACGTCTGAGCTGATATATCCTATACAATGTATCACAGATGTGACTTGAGACAAGGACTTGTGAACTATGGTCTTATAAGGTCATTTTGGAAAGATCAAGGTCGCTCAGAATTTTGATTACATATAAGTTCCCATCCCCTACACCTTTCATCATAATTGATATTTTATTGAGCATGGACATTAACAGCAAACTAACAACTCTACTTTTTGACAACGTTCCGATATCAGTTTCTTCATTGTCAAATTCCCATATTCCAACATCACCTGCATATGGTGTGTATGTCTCTCGACTTATTCGAAACGCAGGAACTTGCTCTGCGTATGATCAGGTTTTTTTTTAAATCGAACAGGCTACTCGCAAAACATGTTGGTGCGGGACTCTTATTTAAAGGAACCAGTGGGGATCCGGGTTAGAATAGGTCCTCAGCATCCCCTTGCGTGTCGTAAGAGGCGACTGAATGGGGCGGTCATTCGGATGAGACCGGAAAAACCGAGGCCCCGTGTCACAGGTGTGGCACGATAAAGATCCCTCCCTGCTCAAAGGCCCGAAGTGCCGAGCATAGGCCTAAATTTTGTAGCCCTTCACCGGCAATGGTGACGTCTCCATATGAGTGAAATATTCTCGGTGGGACGTAAAACAATAAATAATCAATAATCATTTAAAGGAACCATTTAGCAAATATTATAGTCGTTATAACAATCTAGCTTGCCCATACAATCTGTCATTTAGTCAAATATTGTCTGACGTGTTTCATGGCAATTGTAAAGCAGTTTTCCATACACTGATTTTGACTACGGATTCCTCCGGATCTGTTTACCTGATCAAGACAATGGGCTTACGGCAGGTGTAACCGGTGGACAGGGGATGCTTACGCCTCCTACACACCTGATCCCTCCTCTGGTGTGTCCAGGGGTCGGTTTTTGCCCAACTTTTGTTTTGTATTCTATTTGGGACTATTACACAATAATACAAATTATAAAATATTTGAAGTCGCAGCATATTCAAACCGAAATAACTTGTTATTATCTATCCATTTATTGAATTAATATCAGGAAACCCCATAATGAATTGCTTCTATATTTTACACACTGCCACTTGGGGTAGACTAGTTTATTCGTTGAATAATAATGAAACGCATTGATTACAGTTATTCATATTTTTAATAATTTATACAATATTTCTGAAAATCTTTATTCAGACTTTTACTAATATGTCTCCGCGACTACAAAAAAAAAAAGGGGGGTCCAGATCAATAAAAATCTAAAAAAAATTTTTTTTTTTTTTTTTTTTTTTTTTTTTGGCTTTCTTTTACAGAACACTTTGAAGAGCAATACAGAAAAAATGGGCAAATATCTTTAGAAATAAAGAAGTTCTGGCCCCATATTTACAACACATGCATAAGGGTTCATAACGTCATGAAACGTCGTGACGCTATCAGTCCATGGTGAAACAATCTTTCTTACAAGTTTAAATCAAATATTGATACTTGTTTGGAAACTTATTAAATTATATCGACCGATTGAATTATTATTACAAATGCAACGAATGAATCATCACACGTATCATGTATCTTGAAGAGAACAAAAACCAAGCAGTTTTCATTAGAAATGATGAGATTAGCAAAAGCATTTATTAGCTGGCTGCTAGCACAAAAACAAGCAAGCAATTTCACAAGTTCACAAGAAATATTACTCTAAGAGAAACGTGGGATTTTTTGCGAACTCAAATTGCAGTAATTCTGGCGGCCGGTAAAAATACTCGCGTGATTAACAGATACAAATAGGCGAAGATATGCACCTTTTGCGACTAATGTCAGAACTTGAAATGTAAATTTAAAAAAAAAAAAATATGTGACTGGGTATTGTCGACTGTTCTACTTTTACTTACAAAACAAAGAATGCCACCGCTTGAAGATGGCTAATACTATCCGGAAAGTTCTACAACTCCTGGTATATTTACCTATATAACCTTCTTACGGGCATATTTTTCTATGGTGACAAATGTTCAGGATATTCAAATTTCTTAGGGCATCTTATAGCCGCTATGGTAAACGGACTGATATGCATACAGTATATAATTATATGACAGTGAGCTTGCGAGATCATGGATTGGTAAAATGAACTCTATTTTGCATATTAAACATAGTACCCGTCCATACCATAAACATAAACAAATCGCATTGAATGGTTGTTTTACTTGTACGTGACTTTACTTACCACAAAGCATTTCAAAAACACGAAAATCAGTTTCAAAAAAAGAAAGAAAACTGTATTTTAATCAGTCTGTCTGAAGGCATTTTTACACTATAATTATGTGGGTTTCACAAGGATCATGTCACACCTAACTGTAGACAATTTTTGTAAAAACCTTCCTGGGAACCTCAGCAATCTCTGGATTACTAATCTTTGTATAAACCTTAACAACTAACGTTATACAAATCTCTATTATTTCTTGAATACAAAGTTTTCATCGAGACACAAATTTCGCATTGTCATCCTTGTGACCATGGAACTTCCCACGTGGTTATGGTATAGTCTAAATATTCACGGCTTGTAGTTAACGCAAATTTTTTGCAGGACCTATCGGCTAAAATAGTTTTGAATAAATCAACACTCTCTGTACGTAAAACAGATGTGAAACAGAATAAGTTTTTTTGAATAAATTGATTTGAATCTTTTTATTCTAGTTTTGCTTTCATAGGTCGTACACAATTCCTATGCAGAATTTAGCGTCCAACTTTCTATTTCAATAAACACACACAAAATTGTGTATGTTACCCATTTTTGGGTCTGGGTCTACATAGGAACTTTTCCCCGATGAGAATCATCAATCCAAAATTCTAGGCACCTGATCCCACCTCTTGAGTATCCGGGGTTTGGTTCCGTGTTTGCCCAGCTTTTGTTATGTATTCCGTTTATGACTTATGAGATTTATCAATGTTCGTTAACTTCACCTTTTCATTAATTACACATCAAAACTAATACACTTAATTTGTTTTCTGTTAAATTAGTTGCAAGAAACACGAAGATCTGGATTATTGGGAGGCTGTGATGGAAAAGGAGTTAGTCAGCGTGGCTGCTGTTGGTGACCCCAGCTTCTACAAAATACCAGACGACAAAAAGATAGTGCTTGATATGAAAGACCAAACAACAATGAACCAAACAGAACAGAACCATGTCACAGGAATTGGAAGTGACGTCAAAAGAGAACTACAGGCATAAGGAGAATTGCATGACGTGCTTTTGAAACTAATATTTTTTTATCACCAGATAACTCAGGTGACCTATTGCATTTGTCTTCGTCCGTCCTGCTTTAACAATGGAACATTTTTAACTTCTTCTTGATAACTATCAATCCAGTTCTTTTCATATTTGGTATGAAGCATCCTTGGGACAAGGTACACATAAACGGGACTCTGGGGCGTTAGGGGTGAGGCAAAAAGTGACCAGTTTTCCAAAATCTTCTCTATAACCGCAAATGTGTAATACAAACTAAATGCATGGTGATGTAAAGCCGGAAGGCCTCTACCAAAATTGTAAATTTGGTGATCCCCAGGGTAGGGATTCTGAACCCAGGGTGGGGCCACACTTGGTACATAGTGTTTACATGTAAAACCTACTTTAATGCTATTTATATTAGTATGCTTATACCCCTTGCAACAAAGGTGTGGGGGAGGACTGCATACTGGAATTGGGTTGTCCGTCCGTCTGTCTGTAGATGCAATGGTTTCTGGACTCTAGGGCATCATCCTTTGTTTGTAGATATATAAACTACCGATGTGGATCCCGGGCATGGGATGTAGATGTTCACTTTTGAATTTGGGGTCCAAAGGTCAAGCACACTGAACATAGAAGTAGCAATATGGTTTCTAGGTTTTAGAACATTATCCTTTCCACCTAAAGTCACCATATCATACATATGGACTACCCATGGGATAAGGTCAAGCGCACTGGACATCGAAGTAGCAACATGGTTTCCTGGCTCTAGGGCATTATCCTTTCTACCTAGAGTTACCATAACGTACAAATTGTAGGTCAAAGGTCGAGTGCACTGGACATATTGAACTTTTAAATGTTAATGGTCATTTGTCTAAAATAAATGTAGTTGAT
This sequence comes from Ostrea lurida, assembly GCA_903981925.1. Classification (NCBI taxonomy): domain Eukaryota; kingdom Metazoa; phylum Mollusca; class Bivalvia; order Ostreida; family Ostreidae; genus Ostrea; species Ostrea lurida. The sequence goes on from CAJDSM010033596.1 coordinate 6,618, forward strand.
TAGTGAGAGGGCCAGAGGTTAGTATTAAGGTCTATGGGAAGTGAATTGGTGCGTTCTTCCCATATGGGCTATGATACTCAGGTGACCGTTCAGGCCTGTTGTTAATTAGAACCTTGGCTAGATTTTGTAACCGATATCCAAATTATTTAAGGGGATGAATAATGTAAGTTACTTGACTCCACGTGACTGACGAACAATAACAAGGAACAGCTCAACTATGGCTGAATTGTGGCGTACAAGCGTCATCCACGCCCACTGTCCGACTCCAAAGCCGCATGGGCTAATTTTTCGAATGTCTAAGAATACAGATTTTTATCACAAGCAAAATTTAAAAAGTCGCAGTTCATAATTTTTCCCTGGGCATTATATTAAACACGCACCTAAAATATTCCTTCTTTCATAAAGGAGCGTATGTGAAGTAGCTTATGAAATTAGGTAACTCTGTGATTGCGGCTATCGTAACTTTATTATTATAATATGGCGAGCTTTCAACTCTGATGAATAATGAAGCGGTGCTCTTGGCATATCTGTCTTTTGCTTCATATTTCCAATTGTCAAGAGTATTATATATAAGAAAAGCTGTCCAATGAGCAAGCACTAATATTATTATTCCAACTGAGAGAGAGAGAGTTAGTTTAAGATTTGCCAATAACCATGAAACTTAAATATAACTATACACTTCGCCCAATCAAGTAAATAGAAAAATCTGAGATATATAGTACTATATGGTATATGGTAAAATTCGACATGTCACGCAAAATCTGTAATTGGTTGCACCTTCTTAATCCAGAGTTGATCACAACTACGCAAAATTAATACTCAGCGCTACACCGACCCTATACATTTTTCACTTGTAACATGCTTAGTTTTAGGAGAGTTTTTATCAATTTCTGATATAAAGTAAAAGGTGAATCATGCAGTTGAACATCCTTAATATAGCACAGTGAATTTATGATTTGGTGAATATGATTATATAAGAATGACCTCATGAAATTAACTCCGATCAAAACTGTGTCGTTTAGACTAATTAACTTATAAATCCTTTTAATTCTTGTAGCCACTGAAAAACACACATAATTCTATTTCAATCAATTAGATCTAGCATTCAATAGGTTTCACTATTTTTCACGCAAAAGGTGAGTGGCTTGGTACTGCAGAATTGACTACCACAATTTAAAAAAAGAATTCAATCGAAGGGTTTTTAAGAAGACATATTTGAGTTTGATGTACTGGAAACATCTTTTGCAATAGTTAGAAGCTAATTTTTTGTCATTTAGGGGGTTTTCCTAATTGATGTTAAAACCATTGGCAAACTGCCCAAAGCATAACAATTCATTTTCAAAAGTTATGTGATGGTAAATTACAGGGCTATATTATTGACATTCTGGTAGTTTAAAAAAATCAACTACCTAATTTACAAAATATATAAATCAATATATTTGTCTCAGCAACTGATGCTTTTATTATCCATTGTTCTACGATAGAAAATTAACATCTTTTTACGTTAAGGAGCGGTAATTTCAGACGCCTGATTATCTCCCTTATTTTGTCCACCGCTCTCAACCATGGACGACTTGTCCAATCCATATTCGTGAAGGACACATTCAATACGTAATACCTTAATCACAAGAAATGCAGAAATAACATTCAAGTGAAAATAAGACTTATTGTTCTCTAGCTCTTGTTATTAACTATCGATCCGATCTTAAACCTCTACTATAGAGTTGGTTTAGTTTTTCTGTGCATTAATAATTATGAAAGATCAGTTTCATTTGTAAATACGTACTGTCATACGATCATGTGAGGTAAATTTACACGATATTGGGTCCCATTTTTTTCACTATCCTGGTGACATGTACACTTTGTCAGACTGAATGTGTGGATGCGTGTGACTATGTAAACTCGTAGTGAATAGCTTACAATGGATTAGATCATTGGCAGACACTATCCGCCCCGGTCATGACATTTAAGCTATAGCGTAATGTGAGTGCGAATTATTCCCTCCGTTATAGATTGATGCTAGTTAGGCCGAAGTCAGCAATTATCTCAACCATATGTGAATAATGCTTAGGAGTTAAGCAGATCCGCCAAATTAGAAGATTCACCGTTGATGAATAGTCGTACATGTATTCGTTAGGGTGTAATAAACATTAGGGTCATGAATGGTAGAAGTTCCTATTAAATTGAACGTGTTGAAACATCAGAGTTAAGGTGAATGTTAGGTACATGCTGAATATAAATCCTATACTAGTTGAGAAAACGAAGTAACAATTCCAAGACAGTAGACGAGCTATAAATTCCTAAACGGCAATATGCCTTGCCGGGGACCGTCCTGACGAGTTAAATCTGTAGATGAAGCGTGCTAATGTTGAGACATGTAAATTCCGCTTAGCACACCTCACTAGTCAACGATTAAGTCCCGATAGTTCCGGGAGACTTGGGTCTGTACCGTATGCTACGGCTATTGCAAATTAGCGGGAACCACTGTTTACAGAATATATCGATGGGCAAGGCCAAATAGACATCTGTTGGTCTAATCCTTAGTCGACTAAAACGAAGCGAGCACATCGCTAGTCAGCTCTTGAACCGACATTCGGCTGTAGCTCAGTGGTAGAGAACGCGTTAGCTTTAGTGGTGATGGGTATCAGAGTTAAGAACCCAACTACATGCATGGGCCGGATATCAAACAAGAACTAGACACATAGATAGGGATTGCGCCTTCATTCAAACGCTCGGGCAAATCATACGTTCATACTTCAGATAATAGGTCTTTCTACAAAGTACAAGGCCACGTTTGGTTCAAGTTATTAAATTGAACCGCCAACCAAGCTGCCTACGAACAGCGTATAAAAGCGGATAAGTAGTCGGATTCTAAAATTTGTAGTTCTTGTCTACTCGTATCAAAATTCTCTCGATACGTGGATGTAAAAAACAAAACAACCTCGAGTAGTCGACATTACACAAAGGCGAAGTGACTAATGGGTCCTCAGCATACGATGCTCATCAGACCTCTGAAACACGGGAGGTCCGTTCGTTATGGCACGATCACTACTAAGACGCCCTACCAGCTACAACGACTGTAATATGTACGCATTAGCTTAAGGAAACCTGGTGGTGCTTTCCATTTTAAGCTGCGTAACGTATCAAAATGTGTGCGTCAAATTTCAAATGGTGACATCGGTATAAAGCAACACTAAGACATTATGACCTTTAGTCACCGAGGCGTCACTAATATAGGATTGATGGGACTATAACAAAAAGCTAGTCGGGCCTAGTAATATCTATGAATACGTTTGTTTAATTGTGACAGGGTGTGATAGGGTTCTATATATATATACTCAATTCAGTTAAATATGAACTTATCCCAATCAAAAATAATTATGTTCCAAATTCGGTAGGATTATCTAAAGGTTCGACTCTTTCGTTGTTTTCGAAGCTATTCATATCTAAATTATTACGCTGTTGTCTTTTCATACCATAAGCGTTGTATCCTGGTGTTCGACCTTGTAGATGCCAAGCGCTGTGAGAAAATAGCCTAGTTGGGTCGATTATCAATCACAGGTGCCCTTGTGAAGGATTCCGAGTACCTGAGGCACCCTGATGATTCCTGCCTATATAATCTTGGTTACTGTTTCGGATTAGTTTTTTTTTTTTACACAAATGGAGCAACTTCAGGGATGTTCTCCCATGGGGCATAGATTCTGCGTCACAGGGGGTGCTACCCTCATCGGCATTAGATTGGTCGACGGGGGCTTTAATCTTCTTGGTCAACTAGAGTGTTTCAAGTTTAGACAACTGGAAACACGAAATCAAGCTAAGAAACTTCAGATGTCGAAGGTGGAGGTTAGCCGGAAGTCTTGTGCGAGCAAGCATTCTCGCGATATAACAAAACTATGTTATTGCTATAGAAATGTTTCAAGAAAAGACTATGACATACAACAATAGATCGAGTTCGTAATGTTTTGGTTCTGGTACCAAAATTGCGAGAGTCACATCAGGACGGACGCTTATTGAATTATCGGGGCTATGCCCAATGCTGTTGTACAATGCTAGACAGCTTTAGTAAAAGAGTGTTGCACAAGAAGCGGTGATTTTCGCCGTCAACTGGACCGACCAAGGGGGATGCGACGTATATAACACTGACCTTTCATCTCTCTAATGGGTATTATATTAAACTCTTACCGTCGTGTGCCGCATCCTAAATAGCCGTGGTGGAAATGTCTCCCAGTCACTAAGACGGAATGGACAAACCGCAGTAAAACTATGTATTGTTTTCAGAGTGATCATTTATGTCACACACTCAATATTTTAAAACGATCAAAATGATTACATAAACAGATTCATTTGTTAGATGTAATGACATTATTTAAGAGGTATCAATAGAGTCCAAAATTGTATGTCATACCTTCCACTGACAATATTGAATATCTCTATCCTGGTAAATCTATGCAAATTGCAAACTTATAGATCATTCTTGGTCTTATACATGATAAATGATGAACACCTTCAAAATTGTCATCACACATATTTTACACGTTTCCTAGCCTCTCTGTGTAGCTGCTGCCGACATTTAACAAGTGTAGATATTTTATCATCACTTCGGCTTATAGCCTTGTGCATGCTCTTGCCGCTGCTAAATAACCATATCGACCGAAGACAAGCGACGATGACGAGCAAGACCCTAACGTGTCGTAGTTCCTTTAGGGCTGGCATGGTCGCGGTGCATAACGCATAAATCTGAACCTACAATTATCATTTTACAAGAGACTAAGAGAAGTGGTGAATTGTTCGATGAGAAGACATGCTTCGAATTTAGAAAGAAGATATAAAAACAGGTGATATCCGTTGGATTATATGATTCAACTCTCCGTTCGTTAGGTCCTAAAAATAACAGTTGGTCGTATAAAGATCCACAGCTATCCATTTACGAGTCTAGCGCGAACAACAAAGTTCGAAGAACATGCCTCGTATTCGAACATATGGAAACGGCTACTAGCAGTATGATATGTTAGAAAGGTGAGAACAAGTATACGCAAGTGCGCTCTGCTTGATTTTTAGAGATTTACAAACATCGTATGCAATGCTTGTGAAACCAGGCGAATTATCAAAAGGACATTAAGTATTTTAGTGAAATCTTCATGGAGGTAACACAATGTCTTGTACAAAATGTGTATGTTGTTTATAGTCAGGCAGTTTTTTCTAAATTTCGGCCCGAAGTTCTCCTTGTAATTTTGAGAGTCTAAAAGCTACGATGAACATTGCTTCACTGCACTGATTTTCAACTTAAATTTTATGATTGACTAATTCATGTTCGAACCGACACACACCTTAAGTTGGACTGGTACAGTTCATCGTATCCCTTCATATTTGTGAAAGAAGCTAAGACAAACAAGTTCTAACTGGCTTTTTTCTATGATATGAATAACTGAAGTATTTGATTTTGATATCGGCGTAGTCTTCTCTATCTCCTGCAACAGGGTTAAGGGAAAAATCACATGTTTAAAGAATGCACCACCTTTCTTTGCAAAAGTGTTCTACTGTTCCCTGACTTAGCGACTGACGGCAGTATCGAGACTACAAGTGAATTTAACCCTTGTTCATATTGGGGCATACAAATGCGAGTAGAGCCTACATGCTCGGTCAAACACTGCTATCTGGCTCTCATTTACAAATTATTCTTTGCACTAACGAGTGTATTGCGGCCCTTAACAGTAAGTGAACACAAGTCAAGTGTTTTTGTCCTCGCCGTCGCTTCTATTACGTAGCAATGTCCTCGTGCACTCGACATCAAGCAAGTCGGGTAAGACATTTTTAGGCACTGAATAACCCTCATGCTAGTGTGCCTAAAGCGTATGGTCTGACGACTTAATGCTCCGAATTAAGCCACAGTCGCTCAAACGTTGTCTTGTTGCGTTACAGAACGAGCTGTCTTGTGCAATTCTCTAACTAAACTACTACAGATAAGTGAGATTACGGTCTTAGCTCAGGTTCTGTCGCTGTTCACACAATACTGGCTTTCAGGTAGGATGTGTGCTCGTCTTGGACTAAGGAATCTCGGCATAGAGAATCAAAAACGTTGTGTTCCTGGAGCTTTGGTCGTTGCTGTTTGAACTTCACGGCTCGTTGATGTATTGATATCTGACATCCTTTGTCATTTTTGATAAGAGAAAGCTTGGAGGCCAGGGTACTTCATTAATACAGGTTTGCTTTACAGGTATTAAGTATTGTCCAAAAAAGCACATAGATTAAAGACAAGTTAAGCAAATCTCATATCAAAATTGAAGCTGAACGTGTCCAATGCATTAGTGTAGGAAACCTATTCATCAATATAGTAAATTTTGACTAAACAGTCTTTTCCGTTTATCTGCATACATTTCTAATCTTTAGAACCAAAGTTGTGGTTTGTGAGCATTGCAATAAAAGTTTATTTCACTTAATAAACATCGATTAACAGTCAAAGCGCCGTAATGAATTAAAGGTACTTACTCATCTTTATGATATGGTTGTACAGAGGATCGTAGTTACTTAAATGACATCAAAGGAGTTAAGTAGATTTCGAAAGGTGGTAACTTGCTTCAAGGTGAAGAACTCATACATCAAATTGTATCATTTATATAAAACTGATGACAAACTTTATGGCCCTATAAGCTTTACTGAATGTCGGCCTTCCTTCAAGAACCTCTTTCAGTACCTGAAATCTCTCATGGCTATGGATATTCTCAAATTTATAAGCAACTACTAAATGTGATCAGTCGTAAATCACTTGTCTCCGTTTGACCTGCAATTCTTATACTCTTTCATATTGATGCCACTGTCATCGTAAGGATGCAATTAACGACTTTTGTTAAAAAGCATTTGTTTATAACCATCTTCCGATTTAAGACTGTATAGTACGTGTAATCTGCCAGTATGAAATTTACGTGAGAATAACTTATTAGAACGCCCCACTTGCACGCTGGTGGTTTTGTTTCTGAGTAAACTCATCGTACTAGGCAATTGGGGTTCTAGAACTCAATGGAGCTTTAAGCCGTCAACAAAGAGTCGCAACGGATAACAGATTCAGTGTTAAAAAATTATATAAGTAACGCGTACAATAATGATGAAATGGAGCCGTCAACTGAGTATAGCTTCATGAAAGAGATTTAACGAATAATTATCAAAAGAGACTCGCAGTGGTTGGAATATCAGGTGCGGCAGCGGAAATTGAAAGCAGAATGTAATAAATGCACGGTAGCCCTCCGACGTGAATCTGCACGTACTGCGACATAAAGCGAATGCACTGGCAAGCTGACTGTGAGAACTGCTATAGGTCTCTACAAAGCAATGCAGCGCAGCTTACTGAAGATGGTTAGCTCACAAAAGAATGCAAGGCAAGCCCCACGTGAAAGCGTAAGTCTCATCAAAGCATGCCGGCAAGCCGCCGTGTAGGTTATCTCGACAAGAGCAATGTCACTGACATGTCCGACGTGCAGCTGTATTAGTTCTCACAAAGCAATGCAACGGCAGCCCACGTGAAAGCGTTAGTCGCACAAAGCGAATGCCGGTAACTAGCCATCGGGAATCGGTTAGTCTCACAAAGCCAACCACGGCATGCCGAACGTGATATGCGTGTTAGGTACTCAAACCAATGAGCGGATCAAGCCGAATACGTTTACCGTTTAGTTCCACAATGCAATGAACACGGCAGACACCATTCCGTTAAGTCGTTGTAAAAGTCTTCATTAAAGCAATGCACGGCAAACCATGTGACATCGGTAGTCTCGACAAATCTCATGCTCAATGAGTAGTCAATAGTGAATTTCTAGTCAGTAACTATCATACAAAGCCCTTGCTAAAAAAAGAACAAAAAGAAAATACATTACACCAAGAATCCGATTTGACTCTCATTCGTTTACATGGTTTATTTTAACCATAGATGGTGCAAGGGGTCCTACTTTTAAATCCTCCATTGTCATGTGCAGGCTCTCTGTCAGAGCACTTTCAATGGGCCATTTATCCCAAGTCGCTTGTGATGGGGTGTGCTCGTGACCTCTGAATTCTTCAAGCTATCACGCCTGTTCTTACTTAAAAATAGATAATAAAATTGAATTGTATCACAGTGATAAGAACACTCTTTATATTACTCAAATTGTGTCTCTTCACTGGATTAATAGATCGAAAGAAAAACGCATTCTAAGGTTGAAATGCTACTGGTAAAGCTCCATTCTGATGAAGATTAGGGATGTTTCGGCTAAGTTATTTTGATCGATTATTATTAATCTCTTAAGTTAAGTTACACCTGTACTTTATTAACGTTGTTTATCGTTGGAGGGATTCTAATCGACCATTTAGCTTATTCAGAAATCGGACAACATGCTTGTAACTAGTGGTCAGACGATTTATTTCTCTCGTCAAATTTAATGCACTCCTAGCCCATGCATAATAAATACTTGCATTTTATCATAATCGCTGAATCTTTCGTAACAGATTTTCAGTGGTCAGAATAGTTTTTAGGTTTGAGTGTTATGGATGGTAGCTGCGCAAGATCATTTAGAGCTTATGTTTTCACGTAGAGATTTCAAACGTCTTTAGGTGCCTGATTTCATCTCTGGGTAATATTATGACTTTTTCTTTTTACGTCTTTTGGTGATCAAAAACCACAGAAATTGTCATGAACTTAAATAACTTCGTACAGAAAATTTCAAAATCAGTTTCAGTTACACTAGGCAATGCTACGGCGACCAGCATGCTGATGAGATGTTAAATACTCAGAGTACCACTCTATAAATTTTATATGTTTGACACTTAATAAGTTGGGTAGTATCGTGGGCGCCTGCTTTGACTTTAATAGTCAAAAAAAGAACCATTACACTATAATGCAATATTGGAAACCATACGCATTGCTGTCAATTATATTTTTGTGATATTTCCATATCGGACAAGATCTGTATATAAACTGACATTTCATCAACAAAATTAAATGATGTCAGATGCTGGGTTAGTAAGTAACATGGTTACAAATACTATTCTACACGAGATAGGTAACTTAGATGTTACAGTGCGCAACGAAAATTAATCTTGCCAGTATAGATTAATTCGTTTCGCATGCACATTCGGCCTAACCATCGAAAATTTTGTTTGGCCCTGTTGACATAACTTATCTTGCACAGGGAGCAGTGAAAATGCCACCATATACTATACACGAAAATAACTTCATAAATAGGCCACACAGATAATGAATAGTATCCTACATAGTAGATTATGTGAGATTTAGTTCAAGGTGAAGCAATCATATGATACATGGGTGATATCTATTAGCATAATGAAAGAAGATCAGAGAATATGATAAATATAATAAAAGTAAACAAATCTTTGAATTATTCGGTGATTTGGATATTTTTTATATGTCTAAATATTGGCTAATAAAGGACGTGATGATACTTAAGAAAAAAAGGTCTGAATAGAAGAGAGGGGATGTTACTTAATTCGTTTGAATTATACTCTTGAATACTTTCATGCTTCTGTAGATGAACAAACACATGCTACAGAAAAATAAATTTCTGTTACAATTAGAATCTTCTTTCTTCCTTTTTTTTCTTTGTTTTTTTTGTTTTGTTGTTATCATAGACTCTTTGCGCGGTCTTTGGAATACCATTACCCACATGTACTATACCATAATTATATTAAGAAATCCATTAACTTAATCACGGATCTAGTACATAGTATAAGCTGACTCTAGTCTCGGGTATACGTCAGTAAGTGACATCTGCGTACCAGTTTTGTATGGACAAGAGTAGCTTTTAAAGTTTCTAGGTCGAATTCGGTTAAGCCTTCATACCTGCCCGCCAGCGTCATGAGCACAGGTCTCCTCTCTCTCTAAGATGTGTGCTCTGTCATGGGTTTATCTGGATTACTGCTAGATGTGCCACAGATATGCCTCTGAACAAGGTTATGACTAGAAATCTACTTCATCAGATCCTTAGCAAATTGTATCTTTTAGAAGAATTAACATTTTCTAATATCCTCATATAAATAAATTTCGTCCTTTAGTAAGAAGATATTATTTGTCTATATCTTTTATGTCTTTGTTATTCCTGATAGAGCTAGCATTTAGTATGTTTTATCGTAATATAAACTGATAGATACTTTCTACTATATCTATTACTCAATTGTACAAGGTTCCATATGCTCTATGTAAGCAATGTTTTGATTTCAGATTCCATCAAATGTTGATAATGGGAAATGGAGATGATTTTTCGGTCTGAATACATGAGACGTGTTTGCATGGCTCGCAAGAAAAGCGTTCACATAATGTTCCTAAGGTCGGTGTTTCTGGGTGGGGGGGCCGGCGGGGCCCTAGGGGAAGCGAAGGGAAGAAGTTAATCTTAAGTTGCATCAGGCCCAAGAAACTGCAACGGTAATGTTCTGGCAGTCTGCTTAAAAGTAATTCGATTTGTTCTAGGAGATGTTAGTAATTAGCAATACCAACAGTGCTCGACGTATTTTTTGGTCTGCTCTTATTGTGATTATCATAATCACAAATGGTATATTGTCCGTTTGCATTTTATCCTCGGCGAAATGCAATCATAATTTTAGCTGCCTTTCTCTACAAGGTGATTCAATTTTATTGTAAAGTATTGCTATGGAAGACGGCTCAGTTTGACACATACCAGAGAACGATGAACACATTATCTGCGCAGTCAATGAATATGGCAGGTAATTCATGGCAGCCATTTACCTTCATGCCCAAAGTCACAACGAAAGGTATGTATTTAATAGAAGAATTTGTGAGTCAGAGTCGAATGACGATTTGATTCATAGGGAAAAGAACTCGCACCTCAATTAACCTAGACACCACAATTCTAAAATCACGGAGGCAGTTTATGAAAGACAGGACGACATGTGTGTCTTGAGCAGGATCGTATGGGAGACCGGGAGGAGGGACACGGGCAAAAACCCTACACATGATGCGTGCATCACGAATATGCACAAAGTGTCAAGATGGTGTAAGTCCCCATTGCGCTCGGAGCTGGCTCGTCATTGTTGCTATAGTTGTTGCAGTGTTTACTGCGTCTGTAACTTACGGTTATTTCATTAGTGAGAATGACCCACCAAACATTCTAGGCTTTTCGGCTTATGATACTTACTGACCTAACCGTCAGGCTGAATTCCGTGGATTCAAAACACTATGCAGGTATGTTTTCTTATTTCATTAAATCTATCGGTATGGAAATGAAATCTACTCTAAACTACTCGTTAAATGATTGAGGGTACGAATATTGCCACCTACCGAAGTGAGTCCGTAGTGTAGTATTCGAGAGTACGATCATAGAATAATATTTCAGTTATTTACTTAGCGGGATAATTATTCTCGGATTAAGTTAGAGTGTATTTATTTTCACTGTTTTAGTGTGCATCCGCTCGCGATAAACGCATGAGTACGAGGGTCCGAGAATGACTGCAAAAGCAATTTCACGTCACACCGGCAACATCTCGCTCAGTATTCTCCAGAAGAGGAACCTAAGGAAAGGATCGCTGGGGCTTCGACTTCTCTCCACAGAAGTGTTGTTCTCCTACGTCCTCTTACAAAAAAGCTAAGAAGAATGAAGAAAGAACTGCGTTAGTTTCTTAACATTTCAGGATTTTTTTTTTGGTTGGTTTGTTTTGAATATTAGTCTTGTGTTGTGCCGTGAAATTTTTTCTATATAGCAAAAGTACGTTTCATCAGTATGCAAAATTTATAAAGAATTAATTACATTTGTGCTGATAAATAAGTGTGTATATTGGTATGTTCTCGTACTACGGAGACGCACAATGCGAAAGCGAGACATCCAGCTTTCAACAGACGTGAACTTCAAGCATAATAGTTTTATACTTCTTCTCTCAACTCGAAATCGAATAAGAGAATTTATTGTAAAACCCCTAAAGAGGGTCGTTATTCAGATTTTGGAAGAAATACAATTCATACATGACGAAGACGTACAATGCCTGCGGGACAGAGAAAGCAGATGCGTGACTATTACTACTTAACTTGCTAAACGTGTTTCTGTGTTCTTCAACACTCAAAAATACCTAAGCTATATCAAAAAGTTAGTTTAAACATTTCTTTCAATGGTTTACGTGTCTGCAGTATATCAATCTGATATATTACATAGCTAGGGACAATGACAAATGCTTTCGTGTGGGGATAGTATAGGCTTTGCAGGTTACATGGCACCTTGACTCGATTATTTGCGCAACGTGATCACACGGTGCAAACTCGTACAACTCAAGTGACACTCCTGCTCAGAGGTGACTGTCAGTCTGGAGTAAGGAGCATCACAGGGAAGAAGCCAAGTAAAGAAAATAGATAGAAGATCGATAGATACGATGAATAGATAGATCACTGATAAGAGATCGTAC
>CAJDSM010033600.1:6540-17032 GCA_903981925.1 Ostrea lurida
AATTGTTTTCATGTACTCGACATCAAATTTCCTCCAAACCACGTATGAATTGGTTGATCCAGGGATTCTTACATTCAGTGCTATGCCAACATCAAGACCATTCAGACATATTCGAGGACTTACGATATACATTTCTTTCATGGTACTCACAATTTATACACTGTACCAGATTCAACAATACGACAATGTGTTTCTCTTCATTCCATTGATTATCACTGTTCTATCAACATGTCTACAGGTGATGGCATCCATTGTGATATATCTACTGTTTCTGTATGATGGTGTTTCCTCGAATTCTGTAGAGAATTTGGATGATATAATCTATTATATACGCTCCACAGTGCAATTCCTGGACTTCGTAGGATCCGTCATTTTGGCAGGCCGTGGGATATGGGTTATCAAAACAGGTGCATATAGCTGGATTGAAATCCCATTTTTTATTCTGTTCTGCTATACCAATGTCTGGGAAAGATTGCAGGATGGATGGAAAAAGATTCAAATACGAAAAGATGCTGTTCAGAAGATGAATGCTCTAAAATCCGCAACAAAGGACCAGATTCGAGAGCACGATGATGTGTGCTCTATTTGTATTCGGCAAATGTCGTCTGCTAAAATCACCCCCTGTGGACATTTCTTTCATGAGACATGTCTTAGGAAATGGATATACGTAAGAGATTCGTGTCCTCTATGTCTTCGGAAACTATACACTATAAGCACCGACAGAACAATGTAAAGTGAAGTAGAAATGCAAGACACTAATAATCCATATCTGCCTCGTTCTTGGATAGTTTATTGAATATAAACATTAGTGGCAAACTCAACTTTACGAGAAATGGGAAGATTTTATCTTCTCCATTGTCAACTTCCCATAAGTAGGATTATTCCATCATCAGCTGCATATTGTGTCTGTGTCTCTTTAAATTATTTGAAATTCAAGAACTTGTTCTGTGTATTATCAGCTTTTAAATTTAAACAGACTACTTACAAACAAAAGTTTCAACAATCACCTTTAAAGTCAGAATTCCGCATATGTGGTCGTTACTTTGATCTAGCTTGTGCTCATGGCGGGTATGAATGGTCGACAGGGGGGATGATTACTCCTAGGCACTTGATCCCACCTCTGGTGTACCCAGGTGTCCGTGTTTGCCAAATTCATTTCAAATTTAACTTTGGATTCTGTTTGTGACATACGAGAATCTCACTGTTTATCACATGCTAATAAATCTTTTCTCTGACTGCTCTTGTTTTAAGTGGCCCTTTTTAAAACTAAGATCGGACTTGGTGAACTCTTAAAGAATTTATATCGGTGTGATACAACTGGCGGAAACTACCAGACAAGATAAGATGTGGATCCATCAATGACTGAAGGTTTATGATAATACAAAGGGCTCTAAATGGAACTGAACATAACGATGTCTTCTCTATTTGCTAAACAAAAATAAAACAGCTATTATAATAGTCCTAAATTTGAGGGGGTATATGCTTATGATGAATTGCTGTCGATATTGCTCGAGAATCGTTTGCGTGGAATGCACATTGTACAGTACATGTATTATTAAGGTTCTTTACGTCCATGTTACAGTGACGTGGTACCTTTGTCCACTGAACCACGCGATTTTTATTCATACTGTCTTCAGAAGGAACAGTCACTAATTATACGGTCTGGAACTGAATTTTCTATTTTCGAATATAAAATGTTTTGCAATGTTAAGAATAACAAGTGATATAATTCTTGCGACCAAAATCGATACAGAATTAAAAAAAAAAACATTACTAATCCTTAATAACAATGAATATTGACAATACTGGCATAAATTATCTTGTTATATAGGCTCCGTTAAACACGAAATTTAAACCTCTTTAAACCTATGCATATTTTATTAGCAACTCGAGTATAGTAGACAGTTTTAGTTCTAATCAAATGTCCATTTAATTTTTTAAAAGTATGTAGGTCGCAGGTAACATACATCTTTAATGTAAATTACGTTTACTTATTCAGCGAGATACGCGGGATTTCAGTTGAAACGAAAATATACGGGTGCAAGAAAAATATTTCGAAACCGAAAATACAATCTATTTATATATACATGAAACCCAATCTTCAGAAAATCCTCAGTGACGTTTTGAATACTATTGTTGAAATCAACCATGAGATTCTCTTTCTCTTTTCCACAAATTGACGCAGCACTGCTTTATTCAATTTAATATAAGAGATGCAAATTTGAATAATGTACATGTATTTCTTTGTGATTAAGAAATAAGAATCAAAGAAATAAGAATCAAATAGTTAATAACATAAAGTCCTAAATATAATACAAAAACAAGAGTTGGGCAATCACGGACCCCTGGACGCACCAGAGGTGGGATCAGGTGCCTAGGAGGAGTAAGCATCCCCTGTTTACATTCATAGATCGTATAGGTAAGTTAGATTTGGATTGAAAATTTGAAACGTTTAAGGTAACATAGACAAAATTTCCCAGCAACATTGGAATTTCTTCGAACAGTTTTCATTAATAGGTCGTCCCATACATTTACATGTATCTTTGACGTAGTTGTTTTATGAAGAGAATGTTGATAAATGTGACGGATATCCCGTAAGATGAAATAAATTTTGCAAAAATATGAGCAAAGGTGGAATACGGCATATACATGCATTATGATTCATATAGAAAAATACGTTTTAAAAATTCTTGAATCATCTTTGCAAAACATGTGGGTTTCAAAAATGCCTCTGGTATACTATTTAAAACTAGTCACAAGAAACACTAAACTGATCTTATCATAAGAAAGAAGTTTTACTTGAAATGTGCTGAACTTTCATTGGTGAGAGATTCCAGGTATCACAAAGGCAGATGACCTATCGAAATGAATTTATTTACCTGCAGGTTCTGACCCTTCTCTCCTGGAATTTTCTTTTTAAACCATGAATCATCTTTGAGAAAATATTAAATGTATGTGTTTTTTGTGACTATGATTACGTTTAATACTTTGTTACTTCGCCATTTTATATGTATATGAAAATGCCTCTCGTGTGTCATTTTAGGAGTTCTCCAGAAATATTCACATGATCTGATCATGAGACAGAAATGTGGGATTCTTACTCGAAATAAGCTACAAAATAGAGGTTATAGTTAACGAAATATCATTCAGGTCTGGCTTGTACTCTTCTGAATCGCGATGCAGAGGAGCATCGAAGGGTAATATTTTCTTCTAGTGAACTAGAAAGGCAGAATTTCGAAAATTCTATGGTCGTTATAGCCATTGTATTTACCACTATGGGCTGTCATTGGGTAAAATATTGTCTGATGTGTTCATTCATGGCAATTTTTAAGCCGTTCTTTATATACAGATTTCATTACAGATTACTCTATAAAAGTGATCAATACAGTGATCTCACGGCAGGTGTGACCGGTCGACAGGGGATGTTTACTCCTCCTGGGCATTTGATGCCACCTCTGGTGTGTCGAGGGGTTCGTGTTTGTCCATCATTTGTTAAAATTTTAATACTGTGGAATCATTTTAATATTCGTGGGGGCCAATGTTCGTGGGTAATAAAAATTCTGCTGGTTCGTTGGGACGTAATTTCGTGGGTAATTGATAAATAATGCGAACGGCATAATACTTATAAAGATTAAAAGAAAAATAAAGCATGTTCGTGGGGACGTAAATTCGTGGGTAAGGGTGACCAACGAAATCCACGAACATTGGTCCCCCACGAACAATGATGATTCCACAGTATCCCATTTAGGACTCACGAGATTAACCATCATTCGTTGTGTTCACCTTTTCATCATACAATAAGATTTTGTCCAATACATCACGTGAATATCAAATGAATTTCATTTTTAACATTTTTTAAGTCTCTTGTCTTTATAAAAGGCGAGTTATTACCTTGTCATGATTGCTTTAGTTTGAATGTAATGGACTGCTCGATTACATTATGTATATGCATAACTGGCATTAGGGTGAAAGACTTCAGACGACTGAGATAAAATTGATGAAATTGATCACTGTGTGTTAAATTCATGTTTTCAATGAAAGTAAATACAAAAGATATGCACTTTTTTTACTTCATTTTTTTGTTCAGGTCACAGTGTTTTTCACATGATTAAAGTCATGCAAGAGAAGAGTGAAATCAAAGTAATGTGCCGGTATTTCCTCATCAAGACAATGGGCCCACGGCGAGTGTGAACGGTCGACAGAAGATGTTTCCTCCTCCTAGGCAACTGATCTCATCTCTGGTGTGTGCAGGGATTCGTGTTTGCCAAACTCCTGTTTTGAGTTCTATTTGGGACTTACAAGATTGATCACTGGTCGTTACCTTGGCTTTTATCTTTATGAGATGAAGGCTCACAGTGGATAGTGTCGGTCAAAAAGGAATATTTACTCCCCCAAGACTTAATCTCCTCTATGGTGTGTAAGGGGTCCGAATTTGATCTACGTTTAAATTTATATTCATAGGTTTATGAAATTTATCACCGATCGCTATCTTCCCTATTTTATATCTCATGTGTATCCCGCCCCCCTTCCTCATTTACGCAAAATGTGCAAAATATTATATCTCATGCTGTTGTAGTAGTTTTTATCAACGAAATGCAACAAATTGAATTTCCGTACGTGTTTATAAATACTGATTAAATACAATTTAAATATTATCATTTATTGAAATGTAATTAAATCATTCACAAGATTACACATAATTTGAAATGTTTGTGATCAATAAAAAACACATGGCACTATTTGCTGGCCATACATATTCCGTATATCGTTCAACTACACACATTATGGCAAGTAATTCACTATCTTTCTGTAAATTTAATTTTCACTTCTCCGTATATTAGGTAAACAAGCAGTGATACAATGATACCTGTTCAAAAAGAATCCCCACATTAAGTTAATAGAGAAGGTATTTCTTTTTCTTTGCAGACGCCATTTTCATAAACAACGAGGGCAAAGTTGATCGAGCATTTCTTTAACAGTCTTTGCATGCATGAAAGGTTTTGAATATCAGCACAGAAGATGTTTAGAAATCTTCAGTTAACAAAAGATTTAAACCTCTGAATTTTGAACGTAGCAAAATATATCGCTCATATTTCGTTTAGTGCTGTAAATAAGAAACACTTAGTATTTCAAAACGAAATACAAAATAATAAACATTGATTTAAATTAGTGAAGAGTGTTTCATTTCTATGCTCTGAGATGTATTTTATATTTTTCAATATAAGAGAAAATAATAAAATAAATCCTTGGGTACAAACTTAGATATATCAAATGGTGAATCAAAACCGAAAGTACAACATATCGATACAAATATAAGCCTTATGAAGTGATGTGGATGTTTTGCTGAAAGCAAACTTTTGTCATCGACGTTTAGGTTTAAAACAATGTCAGTTTCGGGTGTCAATGGTTGTCTTCTCGCTGGATTGTCTGTAGTTTTGAGACAACCAGTTCTTTTCTTGACCGAGGCATGGCTATTGTCTAGTTTAGAGAAAAGTATTAAAGGATATTTTGTGAACTCAATAGGTAAGTGAAGTCGTGTCAACTACATTAGATATATTCATTCTGTTCTTCCATTTTCATGATGGTTGGAGGTTGAAACGTCTTCTTTACTTTTTCAGTGCTTATTGCAGCCACAGCTGTCATCCTTCTTCAACCGAATCATCTCTTCTCTCTGTATAAATACTTAGCTGGTGCTGTTCTCATGCTTGTGATGCACTTTTACACACGCGACTTCATCAAAAGTACAAGCAGCGCAGAGGTCAACAGCACAGAAACAATTCTCCATCTCATAATTCTCGGACTGTTGGGACAATTAGTTATCTATTTGTTTCAAGAGAAGGCATGGAAAAAGTATACTTTGATGACCTACAGTGTACCAATAATTGCGGCATATCTGCACGTCGATCATACCAAAACTATGTACTCGTTTCACCTGGCAGATGGACTTGTGCGTTTTTACTTCATTTACTTGGCCGTAAATATGTTGATCAATGGTGTTGACAAAATGAAGAAACAGGTTATTAGAGGGATCGCTTTAGTAAGCGTTAATGGCTTCTCTCCTGTTTTAGAGTCTATTGTTGGTTCTGCATACATAACACAACAACTGTCGTTATTTTGTTTCATCTCGTTTACATACAAAGTCTATCACTTTTCCACACAGACTTCTGATTCCGATTTAATTCCATTATCTCAGTTGAATTTGGAAGATTTTCTGTTTGTGATTGTTGTGCAATGCTGCAACACATATTTAGGATTTATTGCAATGTGCGTCGCCACTTCGTATCTGTCCCATAACCTTCATTGTCTGGTTAATTTTTATATTTTTGGGTGGAAAAGTCCTGTGCCCGCTTCAGAATTTCCATCTGAAGATATAGGAACTATGACGTGGTTGCTCTCTCTATTTATAGCAGATATTAATATTCATATATACTCAAATACTTTGAAAGGTGTAATACAAAAAGGCTTCCTAATTGAATATGTCCTCATGTATTCCGCAACATATTTCATCCATTCCTCGTATAAATTGGTTGATCCAGAAATTCTAGCACTTAGTGTCATGCCAACATCAAAACCATTCAAGCATTTCCGAGGACTTACGATGTATATTTCTTTTATGGTGTTAATAATCTATGCAATACTGAAGAGTCAACAAATGAATGTGTTTATAGTTAATCCATTGATTATCATTGCTTTATATACATGTCTACAAGTAATGGCTTCTATTGTGATATATTTATTGTTTCTGTTTGATGGGATTTGCTTGAATCCTGTGGAAAATCTGGATGACATTGTGTGTTATATACGCTCCGCGGTGCATTTTGTGTACTTTGTAGGATCTGTTATTTTTGCAATCGATGGAATAGTTGTTATCAAAGCAGGATCATTTAACTGGTTTACAGTTCTAATTTGTATTCTGTTTTGCTTTGAAAACATCTGGGAAAGATTGCAGGATGGATGGAAAAAGATTACATTCCGAAAAGATGCCGTTCAGAAAATGAATGCTCTAAGATCAGCAACAAAGGACGAGATTCGAGAGTACGATGATGTGTGTTTTTGTATTCGGCAAATGCCGTCTGCTAAAATCACCGCCTGTGGACATATTTTTCATGAGACATGTCTAAAGAAATGGATATACGTGCGAGATTCGTGCCCTCTATGTCTTCAGAAACTATACACAATCAACACCGACAGAACAATGTAAAGTGACGGAAATCTGACTTTTATCAATCCTGTGAATTAGAAATACAGGACACTTATCATCCATATCTGCCTCGTTCTTTGATATTTTGCTGTATATAAACATTAATGGCAAACTCAACATTATGAGGCGATTTCAGCTTATCCATTGTCAACTTCCAATCAGTAGGGATATTCCATCCTCACCTGCATATTGTGTCTATGTCTCTTAACTTATTCGAAATGCAAGAGCTTGTTTTGTGCATGATCAGCTTTTAAATCTAAACAAACTACTTACAAACAAGTTGTTGCTGCAATAATTTCAACAGTCACCTTTAAAGTCAGCATTTCGCAAATTCTATGGTCGTTAAGTACTACGATATAGCTTGGGCTCCCGGCGGGTGTGAACGGTCGACATGCAGGGGACTGATCCAACCTCTGGTGTACCAAGTGTCCGTGTTTGCCAAATTCATTTCAAATCTTATTTTGAATTCTGTTTGTGACATATGAAATCATCACTGTTCATTATCTGGGGCTTTCCATATACTAATAAATCTTTTCTGACAACACTATTTTTAAGATGTCCTATTTGAAACTGAGATTTTACTTGATAAACTCTTCAAGATAATATATCGGTGTGAAACAACTGGTAGAATCTACCAGACGAGATATGATGTGGATTCAAATGCCTGAAGGTTCATGATAATACAAACGGAACTGAAAATAATGATCCCCTTTATTGATGTTTTCTCTCTTTGCTAAACAAATATAAAACAGCTATTATAATAGTCCCCAAAGGGGGAGGGGGTATATGCTTATGATGCATTGCTGTCGATATTGCTCGAGAATCGTTTGCGTGGAATGCACATTGTACAGTTCATGTAAACGTTATTTACGTTCATGTTACAGTGACGTGGTACCTTTGTCCAGTAGATCACGCGATTTTTATTTATACTGTCTTTAAAAGGAACAGTCAACTTTGCATTTAAGTTTGTTTTGGATTATGATTACGAATAACACCATGTTAACTTCGCCTATTTATATTTTTCATTAAATGTAGAGTCTGGAACTAAATTTTCTATTTTCGAAGAAAAACTATTTTGGAATGTTTGGAATAACAAGCGATATAATTCAATTCTCAAAAGCCTTAGAGAATTAAAAGAGCCCACCACCACTATCAATCCTTAATAACAATGAACGTTGACAATACAGTCATAAATTATATTGTTATAGGCTCCGTTAAACCCGAAATTTAAACCTGCGCATATTTTTATTAGCAACCCGAGTATAGTAGACAGTTTTAATTGTAATCAAATGTCCATTTAAAGTTGTAAAAGTGCTAGATCGCGGGTACGATACATCTTTAATGTACATGTAAATTATGTTTACTTATATTATTCAGCGAGATACGCCGAATTTCAGTTGAATCGAAAATATACGGCTGCAAGAGAAATATTTCGAAACCGAAAATACAATCTATTCATATATACATGAAATGTAATCTTCAGAAAATCCTTACTCAGTGACGTTTTGAATACTCTTGTTGAAATAAACCATGTGATTCTCTTTCTCTTTTCCACATATTGACGCAGTACTACTTTCTTCGATTTGATATAAGAGGTGCAATTTTGAATAAAGTATGTGTCTGTCATTAAGAAATAAGAATCAAATAGTTAATAACATAAAGATATATACTTCGATCAAGATAAGTGTTATACAAATACAGGTAAGTAAAGACGGTCTGTGATGAATTTCATCAAACCTATAAAAGAATCAAGAACAAAACTAAACACAAACCAGAAGTTGGATCGGTTAGGGTTTCTCCTGGTAACTTTGACGTCCTTCTAAATAGACTACAATAACAATTTAACGCATGTGTTGCACGTACAAATGTGCATAAACGTCTTATGCATTTTTAATACATCGAATACTGTAGAATCATCATTGTTCGTGGGGGATCAATGTTCGTGGATTTCGTGGGTCACTTTTACCCACGAATTAACATCCCCACGAACATGTTTTGTTTTCTTTTTAATCTTTATAAATATTATACAGTTCACATCATTTATCAAATACCCTCAAAATTACGTCCCTGCGAAACAGCAAAATTTTGGTTACACACGATCATTGGCCCCCACATATTAAAATGATTCCACAGTAAACCTATTATCTATACCTATACAGATTACCAAAAAAAAAAATAACAGACAGCCTGTTCCATTTTATGGATGATGCTGTTAATTATAGTGTTGTTGTGATAGTAATGGTAGGTTATGTTTCATTTCCCCCAATTTTGAATTTGACCAAGGAATTTTTTTTCAACAAAGGAGACAGGTGAAATCTATTTCATTTTTATTCAGCCAAGTCACCGATGTATTGAAAATTTTGTACGGAAATATATACATGTATGTTTCATGACAAAATACATAATTTGTAAATTTACACTCATATATAGATCGTATAGTTAAGTTAAATTTAGATTGAAAATTTCAAACTTTTAAGGTAACATAAACAAAACTTCCCAGCAACATTGAAATCTCTTCGAACAGTTTTCATTGATAAGTGACGTTTCAGACATTTACATGTATCTCTGACGTAGTTGTTTTATGAAGAGAATTTTGATCAATGTGATGGATATCCCGTAAAGTGGCACTTGCAGCATACATTTTCAAAAAAATATGAGCAAAGGCGGGATACAACATATACATACTAACCAAAAAGTTGATGTTGCAGGGTTATAACAAATCTCGTTTAATGTCATCATTTCGCAAATTCTACGGTCGCTATAATGACCTTGTTTGCGATTACAAATTATCCCTAAATCATATGTTGACTGATTTGTTTCATACCCATTGTTAGACTGTCATTTTCATACTAGATTTGACGACGGGTAACCCCGTTTACTTTGTTTCGACTACAGGCTCACGGCGGGTGTGACCGGTCAGCAGAGGATGCTTACTCCTCCATGGCACCTGATCCTGCCTTCGCTTTCGTCGAAGGGCCGTGTTGCCCTACACTCGATTTTGTATGTGTTTCTTTTTGGGACTATGATTACGTTTGATGCTTTGTTACTTCGCCAGTTTATATTTATTATGATTCGTATAGAAAAATATGTTTTAATAATTCTTAAATCATCATTGAAAAAAAATGTTTTAAAAATTCTTGAATCATCTTTGCAAAACGTGGGTATCAAAAATGCCTTTGGTGTATTATTTGAAACTAGTCACAAGGAACACTCAACTCATCTTATCATAAGAAAGGAGTTTTACTTGAAATGTGCTGCACTTTCATTGATGAGAGATTTCAGGTCCTGACT
>CAJDSM010033606.1:4845-26324 GCA_903981925.1 Ostrea lurida
TCTGTCCTTTAAATCTGTTTACAAAATCCGTTTCAAGGATAGCTACATGTTTGTGAGGCATCTTTTAAAAGGGTCAATGTTAAATTGCATGATTTCCCTTCTGTCACTATAAAGATTACCTTGTAAATAAAAGTATCTTTAATTTGTTTTGTTGTTTCACTGTATAAAGACTTTGGCTGATAAAACATTTCCTGCAAAAATGACGTATAAATAGATAAATAAATAATAATAGATAAATAATAACCTCATCTTGAAAACATCCCTCTGTAGTCATCTTTGCAAGCCAAGTGACCGATTCGCTTACTATCATCTCCCCCTTGGCAGATTTAGTTGCGACTGAATTGCCATCTAACAGACAATGCGAGTTATCGCTCTTGGTGGAAACAAAAGCTAGGCAATCAGATTCTAGTCTGTGTGTATGTTTACAAAATGGAGTTTACTGATGACAAGAGAAAAGACATTGAAGAAAAATTTGGTATACAGTTTTTAGACAAAATCTAGTAGATAGCATCAAAGCGGTTTGTGAAACTCAATCCGAACAGGTATGAATTGGCGCGATTTGATTGGATGCCTTGAAAAGTCAAAGCGCGATATTGAAACTCGCCTAAATCTGCCAAGGGGGAGATTAGAGTAAGCGAATCGGACACTTGGGTAGCGAAGATGTCTGTAGTATGTAATGTAAAGCCAGGCTTTCAGTACTTTGATTTTTTTCTAAGTTCAAGAAGGATAACTCTGTCAAAAATCATCGAACCACGACCAAATTCAATCTTGACCTGTGTCTTCTTATTACGTATATATATATATATATATATATGTCAAATTTGAGTTGAATGTGTGCAGTTGTTGCAGAAATAATGAACGGAGACTGAAAATTTCTTCTTTTTTGTAAGTTCAAGAGGGATAACTCTGTCAAAAATCATAGGACCATGACCAAATTAGTATTCCTATGACGTATCAGGCTCGTCACTGAATTATCAGATCTCCACACTCTAGTTATAACTTTAATCTGAAGGTTCCATTTTATATAAATCTAGCTTTGAACTGATAATTTGATCGCTGATGTCTCGATACCTGTATATAGGGATTGTCGTGAATAATTCTCTGCACACTCCATTTCTAATCTGCTAACTGCTTCAGTTTCTAAATGTCTTTTTTAGCTATCTGGATGCTCCTCACAACAACACAAACTTGTGAGCCAATGCTCACTAGTGATATACCCCCTAAGCTTATTAAAGCTGCCAGTATAGTTGTACATGTGTACATAATTCAAAGTACTCGGCTGACAGGAAGTAGATGTCTGATGAATTTGAAAATGCATCCCAAAATACACCATACCTATATAAAGCTTCATGTAAAATATTAATACCCTGTGATACATAGTTGCTGAGAATTATGTTACGAAAAAGGTTGTATATAAGAACTGCTGGTGAAAAATTCCAAGTTGTCGTCAAACAGGAAGATGAATCTGAAAATGCACCCCACAATACACCATACCTATATAAAGCTTCATGTAAAATATTAGTACCCTGTGATTCATACTTACTGAGAATTATGTTACGAAAAATGTTGTATATATAAGCACTGTTTGTGAAAAATTCAAGTTCTCGTCAAACAGGAAGTTACAAATGTCCGATTAATCTGAAAATGCACCCCACGATACATCATACCTATATAAAGCTTCATGCAAATTATAAGTGGCCTGTGATATACAGTTGCTAAGAAATATGTTACGAATATGTGTGACGGACCGGCACAAGGGGTTTAAAACATGTACACCCCTCCCCTCTCCTTCGGAGCGGGGGTATATTACCCTTATTATATACTTCAATTTCATCTGCTCTTTTTCCTTTAGAAGTTTGCGGGCCAATATCAACGATTATGCCGGAACTTTTCGGCCGCAAGCTGACGTCATAATTGAACAAATATTTGAAATTTGATTGTTGGTCACAATAGACAGTTTTCTTGACGTTACTGTTAAAACGTCAACTATTTTAAAAGTTTCAAAATTTTTTTCGTGTTTTTTCAGCTCTTAGTCTGTTAAACTATTGAAAAAAGTGTTAAAAATAAAAATTTTGTTACTTTCTAAAATGCAATTGAAGTAATATAATAAAAAGGTTATATACTTTGTATGGAAAAATATGACGACCTCGTTTTTGTCGCGAACGGACCTCGCAAGCTCGGTCCGTGTACGCGCCAAAACAACTCGTCGTCATATTTTCCCATACAAAGTCTATAACCTATAATTATAAACAAAGATAAATTACTGGATCCAGTAAATGTTTACTGAAGCCCCTTCTCACAAAAAATATTGCCAGCTGTGAAGGATAAACTTCAGACGTATTGTGCAACAACATATGCCAGAAGTGATGTACATGTAAACCAAATGTGGATTTTATAAAATTCTAAAGAACATTTAATAGATTTGAAATAAGAGAACATTTCTCAAATCAACATCAAAATGTATGACTTTTCAACACTTTACATGACCATTCCTCACGATAAATCAGATAATAGGCTTTTGACAGTATAGATAGTTAAATGTAAGAAGAAAATGTTCATATCATTTAAAATATTACTTTGTAAAACACCACTCTGAATCTATGCACAAGTACTCTGAAGATATCTAACTATACATTGACAATATCTTTGAACAGTCTTGTTCGAATTGTGATCCATTGTTAGCTGACCTGATTTTTATGTTCTCATGAGGCAGAATTTATTATTGATTCAAAAGCTTCTAGGAGAAGAAAAAATATCTAGCTGTGTCATTTAATTCGACATTTGGATACATCGATGGCATTTTATCTATTGATGATAGTTATTTTTATTCATGAATATGTCAAATCGATATAACCACAGAGTCTTCTATATCTGCGTCGCACTTAGATATTTTATCTAACATATACATGCATGGCAAACTAACAACTAAACTTTCTGACACAACGGGACGTTTCGGCTTCTCCGTCGTCAAACTTTCCAATGTTTATGTAGCAACATTCCATTTCATCAGCACATGGTGTTTATATTTCTCAACTGATTTGATACGCAAGATCTTATTCTGCGTATGATCCATAGGCGGGTTTAGAGGCCCCCCCCCCCCCCCCCCTTGGTGACAAAATTATGTATAGAATTATAGCTACATAAAACCCCTAGAAATAACTTTATAAAGTCCTATTAAATTCAAGAGCTCAGCTTCCGGGGGCTTCGCCCCCTTGGCCCCCACTTGGGCTTCATCTTAGACCTCTCGCCAGCGACGTATAGCAGGCCCACTTTTTTCAAAGGACAAATCCTGGATCCACCACTGTGATCGGTTTTTAAATCGAGGCAGGCTACTACAAGTAACAAACATGTTGATGTCGAAGGGGTTTCAACAGTCCGTTCAAAGTCAGCATTTTGCAAATTCTATGGTCGTTATGAGATCTAGTCTGCCATTGGGTCAAATGTTGTCTGACGTGTTTTATACCAATTGTTACCCGTCCTTTAGTTACTGATTTTGACTATGGATTACTTCTTTTGCCTGATTAAGATAAAAGGCTCTCGGCGGATGTGGACAGGGGATGCTTTCTCTGCTTATTCCTCCTTGGCACTTGATTCCACCTGTGGTATATCCAGGGGTATTCCGTATAGGATTTATGAGATTGATCACGGTTCGTTATCATCACCTCTTCACGTAAATCCTTGGTAGATTTTAAAACAGATAATATTCGTGTAATTGTGTCTACATTGATTGTGTAGGTACGGGAAGCTGTTCTATGCACAACTTCGATGTTGGGATGATAGAGGTTGTGCAAGGCATGTTGATGTAATTACAACAGTGTTAGTTCAAGCGATAGATCTCTAGCCTTTTGAGCATACTATAGTATAGCTATAACAACTAGATCTATTCCGCCCATAGTCGCTTGGGTCAAGAATATAGCACTATGACTTATATGTAAACAATGGAGGAAATTCGAACCATGAATACCACTGAGTTTTATAAGAATCAGAGGATTAAAATATTTTTCAAAACGTTGATGAATTAGTACTCTGTTGTAATGAAACATAGTTAAACTTCCTGGAACATGAAAAAATGTTTACATAGAGATTATCCTTGACTCAGGCGCCTATGATCCCGTCTCCAAACGTTACGCATCAAAAGGCAAAGTACCATGCCCATCTTTTGGATATTTTAACCGTGAAAAAGAATGTTCACTGCTAAACGACCCAGAGCGTCTAAATATCGGCCGCAGGAGTGCCGGTAGCGCTGGCATAATCAAACTAAACTAATTTACTTTTATGTATTAATTTATCCCATGATGAAAATGCTTCTGTATTTTACACACTGTCATTTGGAGAGTACTAATTCTCAATGTTAAAAAAAGAAAGATTTCTCCTTTCTTCGTGCACACTTTTTAAGGTAACAGGGGACAGTTTTGCAATATAGGTGTCAACTTCTCACAACACTAGGAATATTCCATTTTTGAAGTAATATTACATGTGTAAAAATGTATATAATAATTTTAGGATGCATGACGAGTGTAGTGCTTAATGAAAAAGCTGATATGCAACATAGATGTACAGGAGTCGCCATGATGGTAGATTGTGGGTGCAAATACGAAACTAAGATACGCAGTCAGTTGCTGAAGAAATTCGGGTGAAACATGCATGGTCCAGAGAAGGGTCTGTAACTCAGAGGGAAGGAGGAGGGCCCCATATGAAAAGTAGATTTTTAAGAAGGGCAGACAGAATTCTTGGTTGTCTGCAGTACCTAAAGGTACCCGAATGGTGTTTGGGCGGTGCAGATTTAGCCCAAATGAGAGAAAATCTAAATGAGAGAGGGGCTCCTGCTCAAATATGGTTTGGGCTCCAGCACCAGTAAGTGTAGATGGCATGTAATTTAGGGTCATGATTTATTAACTACACCAATATGAAAAACAAGAATTGGCATTTAAGGAAAATAACCATTTTTCATCAGTCTACAATAATTTTACTTTGATGCATACCCCCTACGTACATGTTTCAGAACAAACCAAAAAAAAAATACCTGTCCCTTGCCACCTAACACAATCACAAATAGATCGGCCGCTCCTGTGGACGATAATCAATGAAAATTGTCTTGTAGATATTGCCGGAGTTAGGAATTTGGTTTAGAGGGGCGTGGGGAAAAATCAGAGAGACAAAGTGTCTTTTGGTTGCTTTTAGGCCACCAGTTCGCCCCGATTATTTCTCAAGCACAGGTGTTTAAAAACCTTGAAGCTTTAAAAAATTCAAATGCAAACTTATACTGAAAATTTCATTTGTTTATGACATATATACATGCATATATATTACAAAAATTAGCTGGATTTAAAATTTAATCTTATTCATAGTTTATAGTCTTGAAGCCTTGATTTTTCGTGTTACATGTATTGTGCCATGCAAAAAGGATACAACATACAAACATGAAGTGATGGTAATTTATTTTTTATAATCTCATAAAATAAAATCATAGTTCTGTATTTTTGGTACTATGAACGAACCACTAAAATAAAACAACACTTACTGAATAATACAGCATTCGTTATCATCACAGCTGTTCATCATCAATTATTTACATGAATTTGTTTACTTAAACGCATACGTCCCTAAGGGTGATAAGTAAAATACAGATGACAGAAAAAGGGTTCATATACCTGCCTTCAACAGATACCAAAAGCACAAGACGACAAATTATATTTGTAAACGAAGATATTTACTGCAACAACATTAAATATAAAAACAAATTATGCAACAAATGGATTGCAAAATGTAGAAAAGTCTGAAGGAAGTATATACACTAAAAATCAAAGAGGGGTTTATCTCCATAGTAACCTGCAGCAGCCTTAGCACGAATTAAATCTCCTGCGTATCTGATTTCCGGTGAGAGTGGTCCAACCGCAAGTTGGGGTCTGCTGGCTCTGGGGTCTCGAAATGGTGATGGTTTAAATCTTTCTCCAATTGGTAGAGGAAGAAAGTTTTGCAATGGTCCGTCAAAATCGTAAACAGGTCTGTTTTTCCTCGCTTCCTCTATGATGCGTTCAAGTCTTTTCACCTCACGAATAGCGTACTGTCGAGACGTAAAAGGGTACCATGGGTCTGTTTAAAGAAAGATACAAATTAGACAGATATTGCAACTTTTTGAAAGATGCATGTAATGTTTGTGCTTAAAAGAAGCATATTAGCAAGAAATTGTATATTACACTTTTAAAGCTAAGATCAAATGCTTACCTATAGTTATAGTGTTAGTAAATCGAGGTAAGCGATTTCTTTGTCTTCCGTTGAAATTGAGAGACACGTTTTCAACCAATCTTCTCCGTGCCCCCCTTCTTAAAGGAAAATTGCGGTCTACAAATGGAAAGAGCGATACACCTTGACTTTGTCCTGCGCTGAGTTCCACCATCAGCACTCTGAAAATAAAGAAATTACACAATTACCAGCAATTGATGGATTTAATTAATTGGGTATCCATTTAGAAGATAGCAGCATGGTTCTGAACAGAAAGAGCAATGGAACAACCTTTTCCCTCCATAGTGGAATATGAAAATCACCTATTTATTGAAAAACTTAAACAAAAAGAACAAAGAATGGAATACAGCGATCCAATTTTGACTGAATACTATTTCATTATTGTTTTCGTAGCTGTTGTAATAACTGTCGAATGTTGGTGATAATAATTTAAATAGATGCCATTTTAAAAGTACATGTATATTGCATTGAATGCTCTTGCTTTAAACGAATTATTTTGAAAGTCATTGGCAGGAATTTAATGATCAATAGTATACATTTACCAGGTGCGTTTTCTACTGGTAATCGATGATTACTCATCCGTCTTGTTGCGACCTATATGTCCTCTTAAACCTCGACTGTTTCCTTGTCTTAACTAATACATCCACTAACTGACTTTCTTCCTGTTATACTTGTTAGACATACGACCACGTGTGGCGGGGCCACTTGGCTCCAAGACATAGAGACATTCAAATACTTAATTCATATCTAAATCATCAGAGCACATATTTTGAGAGAAATTATTTGCAAAATTTGTATAAGTCCATGACTCTGGGTTGGGTTCAAATTCAGGGGTTTTTTTTAGTCCAATTTATCAATCCTGTTGATAGAGAAATCAAAACACCAAAGTTTGCAAAAATCTTAGTTTTAATGTATCGGAGTATAAATTTTACATGCTAGGAGATCTGTCTTTTAGTAGTGTCCTTCACTGAAAAACTTAATTAAAACAAAGAAACTACGCAGAAACATTTGTCATTCACGGTGCAAGCGTGCACTTCATTTACATACAAACGACTTTCAAGTTCGATGGATTGAAGCATAATAATTGTTTTTCTTGTGTATTTTTTTTACAAGCATCCTTTATTGTTGAGGCCTTTGAGAATAACACCAACGAAGACAGATTTCAAAAATTTAGCATTTTAGACTGGGAATTACCATACTTGTAGAACAATGACCCTGAAAGATGCCTTAGTGGGTATATAGACATATAGCCTGTGTAGGTCTATTTAGAACATGTCTAACAATGGTATGGATACTTTATATGAATAGTAAATATTTGCAGAACAGTATCCCTGAGTGCTCCTATCAGTGGGTACGTAGACATATGTAGTCTGTGTAAATGTACACACAGAACAATGTCCCTGGGGGTAAGAAAGATATTTATAAGTCGGTGTCACTGGACCTGGCGTGGATTATGAATGACTTATGTATGACTATGGCAAGTCGTTTTACTATTTAATCATATCTACATCTATCCAATGTTATATTAGCAATATACCTATGTTGTTTTAATGTGTTTCATTTCATTATCTTATTCCATCGCGTTACAAAATTGATATATACCCTCATAACACAAACAACCCAATAGATAAAACTTACATGTATATTGAATCAAGCCTCTTGATATTTCGTCAGTTGCAAGTTAGATAGATTATATATTTCCTTTAAAAGGAAAGCAAAGTATATACATTCCGTAAATTAAAATCGTTTTAGGGATAAATTTCGATACGAAAAGAAGAAAACCTTGCTGCATAAAGATGTATCTCTCTTAAAGGGACATGGACACGTTTCGAGCAGAAAATGTTTAGATTTAGATTTTCATTTTCAATGTTTACAATGCTCACTTAGGGTATTTCTATGGTCACAAATATTGAACGTCATTCTAGTGTTTCTCACATCTCATTTTGTTTTAAACATGGTATTTTCTGTGAAGCAAAAAAACAGGCTCGAGCCTTGTTTACATAGCAAATAATGTAAGTGCTGTATCTCACTTTAAACTCAACAAATACGTTAAAATTTTGCTGACCAATAGAAATACCTAAGTGCGCACTGTAAACATTAAAATGAAAATCTAAACATTTTAGCTCAAAACGTCCATGCCCTTTAAAGGGGACATCCTTTTGAAATGCAAAGTCGGGTGCTATTCAATTTACATCTATATACATGTACATTCACTGCGTGCTGTTTTTGCTTAATTTCTAATATTTACATTTACTGAATCTTTTCTCTTATATTTCCTTTGAGACTGACATTGCGTTTATCATCCAATAAATGCATGTTTGTTGCAAACTAGCTGGATCCGGTTTTGTAGTGTCACCTGCCTTCATCATCGGGTCATTACCAAATATGGAGCGATTCCAATGTCAAAGGTTGAACTGGCTGTTCCGTTTAAAGTAACGAAATTATCAACATTATGCTATTTTAGTATATATGTTTAGAAAACGCATGAAAATATAAATAATAAAATACTTTTTTGTTGGTTTATTGGGTGATGAAGGAAACTAGCATTGCAGAAACAATTTCATAACCCGTGTTAGAGGGTTATGAACATTTTTTTGCAGTACTAGTTTCCTTCATCACCCAACACGGGTTATGAAATTTTTTTTTCTGCAATGCTAGTTTCCTTCATCACCCAACGCGGGTTATGAACATTTTTTTCTGCAATGCTAGTTTCCTTCATCACCCAATAAACCAACAAAGAAAGCATTTTTTGTTTAATTGAAATCAATTGCTCGTTATTTGCAACTAGAAAGACACATTTTGTTTCAATCTAGTTAAATCCGGTTTGTAGTGCTGTCTGCGCACATTTCCCGAAAATTCTTCCTGACCTATTTCGTGGCAATATTGACATTGCTGGAAAATGCGTCTTCTGGATTACTTTTTCACCTTTTATTTGAATTTAGAATAATATACAACGTTTACCTTTATCATACGATGGTGTTTTTTTTAAAATTGATTTTGGATTTTGTCCTTCTTGGACTATTTCCCTTTACCATCGTTAGTATATGGTTCAAACCATCATCAAATATAGAGACAAGTCAAGGTCGCGCAATTTTTTCAGCTGTTACGTTTAAATGACTTACAGTTCTTTTAGATACTTTAAAAGTATTTTTTTAAAAATTCAAAAAGAAATACAGAAAAATATATAAATTGGCTTTCTTTGGTTTGCTCATAGGGAGATGAAGATCGCTTTCATGACCCGGTTATGTATTATTTTTACAATGTTAACTACATTTATATCCCGTTTAACAAATCATTGTATACTTAATTTAAGAAACACCTTATCAAAGAGGTGTCTCTTTTTACGAAAGATTCCGATCAGTATCTTTAGAAAATCTATATGGGAAACGGAATAAATTAAAAGATGCAAACTACAAAGCATATAGATGTATATATTCCATGTAGATGTATGTAATTATAGAAAATTTTCTGTAGCCTTCTGGTCTACTTTTTATTTTCGGGTTATCATATTCCCAAACGAAACATTTCCATTTCGTTGGTAAAGAGGTAGGCTATTTCATTTTATTGACAATTTTATGATTTTTACCTTAGAAAGCTTTAACAATTGGAAAGACAGCCATTTTCTCATGAATATGAACCGCATGCGTATGAATCTTGATAATTTTAGTATACGACTATTCTAATGGCTGGGAATGTTCCGACAGAAAAGGAGTAAAATGTAAATATAAAAAATAAATCTCAAACCTTCACACCATTGCACATTTCATGAAGCATCGCTGAAATAAGGCGTTGCAGTTCATGCCTTCATATATTTTCAAAAGTGTTGTTTTTCATTTTTTTTTTTTTTTTTTTTTTAAAAAAACCGGGGGGGGGGGGGATAAATATCTCATGTCTTCATGAAAAACGAGATGTTTCGATAATAAAAGATATACCAGCTGTCAAAATACAAAGAAATGTATCTTGCAATTATAAAAAAAAAATCTCATCTCTCTTATTTTTCGTTTTAAGATATTTTTGTTAAGACAGTTTGCCTTATATGATAAAACTCATTCTTTTCCCATGCATCATCGAAAAGCTATACAAGTCGAACAAAATTACAATGATGATGTGTATTTTTGACATTTGTTGGTGCGTTCTTAGGGCTCTATGTCTGATGTGATTACAGGTCTTAGACAATGGTAGTAATTTGGGATTTTTCCTACAGTTTTTCATTTCTTTTTCATTTTATTTATTTATTGGAGGGGGGGGGGCATACACTATACACTACCTGTTATCAGCATCTCCTTTCTCGCCTTCTAAATCTAGATTTTAATCCAAGTATGCCTATTTCATCGTCACAGAAGTCCCTCATATTTTATAATTGTATATGTATATTTTGCAGTCGTGTACTTTACTAATTTTTATTAAAATCTTTAAAATAGGGGAGATAAAGTAATGCATTTTAATTTCAACGGAAATTAAGAAATTAGTAATCATTACGTAGAATCAGTCTAGAAATCGTGCAATACTGGTTCATATCCTTTACTGCAGGGATTTGAATTTCGTACAATCTTGAACCAGTTTTACTTTATGTTACAGTATTGAAGAACACTGCGTTTAAAACTTCGTGAAGACCATAGTTCCCAATTTCTCTATTTTTGATAGAGGGATAATTCCTAATTTCATTTTTAAAAATGCCGAACTCCAACTACCTTTAACATTAATTATCATTACCATTGATTCTTTCGTTAGAAACAGTTTTAATGAATTATATATCTCGATAGACGCAGTGACATAAACTTATATTACAAAATTTGAATGGATAGGATGCTTGTATATGGTGGATATAAAAAGAATAAAAATATGAGGGGTATAATTTCTACATTATCTTGTGCTTCCATTGTTTCTCTATTACAATACATGTACGTCACTCAATGAATGTAATCTAAATTTAGTTGTTTTTTTGGTTTTTTTTTACTGTTCTCCAGGTTGTATGCACCATTATTCAGAAGTAAAAAAGTTTTTGTTTCTTATTAATTGCATTCGTAAGTGTGTGGCCAAAGACATCGATCATTATGTTCAATGTTGTGTTCCAATTTGTTTTCATTTCATTGCACGAGTTTAATATCATATTGTCATGGTTTGATTGGAAACACGTGTAATGGAGATTGATCAGAGCTTATGCGTATCTTTTACTGAAAGTGATCATTGATCACAAGATATACATTGAAGCTTTAATAAGTTTTAGTACTAATTACCTGATTCCGGCATTCTGCTGATTATTGGAGTATTATAATTTATTCATTTGTAAAGATACATTAATTACTAATTGTAGGAAAAGACTGATTCCCAGTTACTATTGTCATAATCAAAATACACTTAATTTAACATTTTGTTTAGCATATATAAATTCCTGGAAGTAATTAACTAAAGACTAATAATTGATGAATATACTAATATCTATCCAGTAATGTCTCATATCATAATGTCTATGGAGAGTATAAAATTTCTGCATTTATTTATTTTTTATGATATGGCCACATAATGTTTTAATTTACGACAGCAGTTGATCAATGAATCTGACACATAATTAAATTGGACCGCAACATTGTCATTTTAAAAAACAAAGGCTTGTCATTAACCAGATTATTTTCTCTGACCTTCATATGCAGTCTGAATTAGCATATTTTTGTTCCTCTACTACTTTGAAGATTTGTATTCTGATGTATTAGGTACATTACACTTTTGTAGCAGATAAGCTATTAATCAAAACCAGGAATATTTAATGACATTATTATGCAAAACTTCATGCAAAAAAATATTAACTATAATTGACAAAAATAAGCTATCGAAAATGGCAATAGGGACGTGCAATCGCGTGTACATTATGTTGAAACAAAAAAGTAGTTTAAGTCTTTATTGTTGTGCAGCAAGGAGATTAATAAGCCCGTTACTTTTTATGCTTAGCGTACCTGATTAACAAGCTTGTTGAACAAGAAATAGAAAGAATATCGATGCCTCTCTCATGTCATTTCCATTAATTATATTACCGTCCTAGGACGGAATGCATTGTACATGTACAAATAATTCCTATAGTTAATTAATGTTCATTAATTGTTTACTTTGATAAATTGATGGACAGATGAAAAATGATCTTTACGTAGACACATTTTATCGTCCTACTAGTTTCTATATACTATATTTTCACACATGTGGTTCAAAAAGAGGACAAATAGTCACGGTTTTGAGATATGGGAAACATCTCTCACATTACATATCTTAAATCTTTTGTCTAAAATTCATTCGGGTTTTTTTCCCCCTCTTCTATTATTTACGAAAACGTTATCTTAATGAGAATAATCTTTTAGAATATCACTAAAGGAGATTTATGTAAGTAACAACTTCATTACGACAAGTTGAAAATAGAAAAGAAAATTTATGCAATTAATCATAAAGATAAATAGAAGTTATCGATATCATAGAATTTGTGGATGAATGCCCGTCAAGAAAATATCAAATTTTCATACCAACTTCATTATTCGGAGGCGTAGAATAAAATACCTACAGACTTAAATTAATGGATTAAATTTGTTCTATTTATTTATTCAATATGCCACATTTGAAACAGAAGCTATATACGAACGAAAAATAGGGAATCATCACATAGTTCGATTTTATTTTTTAGAAAAAAATTCTGAGATAGAAAGTTCTGTCCAATACTTACGTAACAAGTGCCGCTGCTATTGTTCCGAGATGCATGTTAGTCGTTCCTCGCAATGTTACAGAGGTAAGCAGCAGACATCCGATTTTTATGTCAACTGATTGATAAGTAGAAAGTTAACGAATCGGAACGAAGGGCAACCAGCAGAGGTAAAGCTGTCAATCAAGTCTCTCAAAGGTCACAAATATGATACTGCTCATCCTCTTGCAATTGAAATTCATTCAAAAAAAAAAAAGACAAGAAAAGGGGTAAGGAAATGTTTTGTGCTGAATGAGGGGAAACGTGTGTTGTTTTTCTCTCCTGAAAGCCTTGTAACTTCGCATGTTAATCAATGTTTACCTACAGAAACGCTCTTTATGTAGGAGATACACAACGTCACTTGACTTTTCCAGGTGGGACTCTTGTGGGATTGGGATAATTAACGACATCTAGATACGATTAATTATCCTGCTACGAAACACATTTCGAAGGGCAAAGGATTTAAAAACTCTAAATGTATTGTTTCATCAAAAGGAAGAAAAATATCTCTTTTGTGGAGGCAACGATATCAAATTTCCTCCTTTACCACGTCCACACAGAAGCAAGATAACGTACACGTTACGCTATCATTATGGAAAATCAAAAATTATGTTCAACATTTTTTTTTTCCATTGACAATCCTTTTCTAGCAGATCGACGGACAGCGATGTCTGAACATTGGCAATATGTTGAATAATGATTAAAATGTTAAACAACCAAAACTTTATGTTAAAAATGAAAAAAAAAAATCAACGTTGAAACAACATTGTAGTGCAACATCGGATGCCCAATGTCATTCAGAAAAGTAAAAAAAACGAATGAATGAAATTAATGAAATTCTTTTTTTTTTTTAAAGGAAGTTAATTTGCATAGCCTATCAATACAGTCCCAATCAGATTTATTTGATAAAATTGTTCAGTTTGTATTCTCATACAGCAGTGAGGTGTGGGTATTTTCAAATATTGCAGTTATATAAAGAGTCCACCTTGCATTTCGCAAATTATTATTGAACTTTAAACAATCTACCCCCGTCTTCAAGGTGTATGGTTGGTTGGTTGTTCTCGAGAATTTTACACTGTAGTGACGTCACAATTGCCGATGCAGGGCTAGTGCTTGGCGCTTGTAAAGGGATGGATCTTTATCGTGCCACACTTGCTGTGACACGGGACCTTGGTTTTGGCGGTCTCACCCGAAGCACCGCCCCATTTAGTCGCCCATTACGACATGCAAGGGGTACTGAGAACTTATTCTGACCCGAATCCCCACGGGGTGCAAGGTGTACGGTGAATTTGACCGATACCCCACGCCCATACAAATACAAACGCGTATTATCTTATTTTGGTACAGAGTTACACTTATTGGAGACTCTCCTGTTGAAACTGAGTAATTTTGTTATAAACCAATACACGAAAACGATTCCTTATCAACTGCGGACTTTCCAACATAAGCAAAATAGCACGTGAAAGTCTCTGGTTAATGTAAGAATACAATGTTTATCACAAAACAAGTACGTTTCAAAAATATTATCACAAAAATACAATGAATTCAAACAAGCAATCTTTCTCAGAAAAGCGTGTTCCTTTACAAGAAACATTAATATACAATGTAATATGCTCCCCGACTTAATGACTAACTGCATATGATGACAATCATGTCATCTAACGATTAATTGCCATCATGGCTACATATGTATATGTATGTAACATATATACTAAATGTGTATCAACGGTGTTCAAAGCATTCAGTAGTAATTTGATAGAATCAGACAATCATTCAATGTTATCATAAGACCTGATAATTAACTCCACCACAGAAATTGTTTTTGTAACAGCAAAGTGTTTCTAGCTATCAAATGCAGAAATTAGCAGAATTTAAACCAGAAAGTAACATGTGGTGCCTTTCTTAAAGCAATACAAGCTGTAACTATAACGGCATTTTTTTTTCAACTACTCAAATATGCACAAGTTAACACCTACCGATATAACTAATATAATATTAAGATCTGGTGAAAAACATTGGAATATTGATTGAGAGCATATCTTGAATGAGCGTTTCGAAGAACCCGCCATAGCCTCAAACGCAATGACACGGGATCGACGATTGCCAAACATGATCGGGTTGCTGACGTCAGAGATAGAAACTATGAATGACTAAAAGTACTATATGTGTAACAAAGTATAATTATTACGCAAATGTGCCACTCAAAATAAATTTTTGATTTTGAATTTTCTTTGCAGTTGGCATGTTAATCTGACACGTGTGTAACACGTGTTTCTCTTCCGCGATATCCCGAACTGGTGACCTCTGAGGTCATAGCCTCGGAGATGTCGAACAGGAATTACCGATTCATGAATCGACATTTTCTGCTTATTTGACGCGTTTACTGCTTCAAATCAACTCTGGTTCAACGAAATTACAAATATGTCACTCTATTTGTTCTTTGATTTTACAAATTATTTGCCGTCAGCTGCAGCTTGTATTGCTTTAAGCAAGAATTAAACTTTTAATGTCAGAATATTGAGTATGAATATTAGAAGTGTAATTTAACACCCTTAGCTTTACTAAAATCACACTTGCGCCCATTATCTTTCATGTAGATTTTGAAAAAAATATTTTACAAAATTTTAAGAATCCTTAAACCATTTCACCACCTTAGTCATCTCATACATCATCGGATCTTTAAGAAATGAATGTCCTCATATTGATTGGTAGAAGAACAGTATTGTTGACGTATTTGTTTTGCCAAGTGTCATCCATTTTATCACGGATTATTTCGTAAACATACTGCTAACACCTGTAAACAAATCAATAACTCTCGTGGCGTGTGATTCAGTGATACCTGAACAGAACATTGATATATGATACCAGGGTGCGATCGCCCAAGTAGAAATGTGTTTATTTATGCTCATTTCAGATACTCTTATTTGTGCATACTTCGGATATTCTTATTTATCATTAACTCCCATGCTTTGAGATCAACTTTGTTCGTGTTAAGCTACACTGTACATCTAGCCTGGATTTTATAGGAACGGTTTCTTGTCAATCAAAAAAAAAAGTAATGGCTTGGTTTCCAAGTGTGAAAGGTCAATTAAGGTGACAGGGAGGAAAATTCTAAAATTTCTTGTGTTTGAGCTTTAGTTTACATTGTACAGTTTATCAAATATACAAGAATGGTCCTGTAATATTGTGATTTTGAATATACTACGTGGTTGTAAATACAAAACACTTTACATGAAGTCCCGGATTCCTATAAGTTTACAAAGTCAGATATTAGAGGTCAAGGTCTCTGTAATAAAATTGCCTGCTAAACTTGAGTATTTCTGGAGAATTCTATATCTAGTTTTATTGACATTTCCAAAAATATAAATGTATATATACAAGATTCATAAGGTTACTACATTCATATCTTTCAAAAATGCAAATCGCGCAAATTTCATATGAATGTTTTCATAATTTACGAAAAAGCACGGATGATACATGTTTTCGTGGTTTTTGGTCACAAAAAATAATGAAATGTATATAGTAAATCTTACAGATTTTATTTTGTAAAGCTAAAGCAAGGTATAAATATGTGATCCCCCAAGCTTCGGGCATCATTATTTAGAGTGCAAGATCTCGCGAGATCTTTCTTCCGTTCGACTTCAAAATCCACTGTACTTATGCGTGCATCAAATTTTCTTCCAGCCGTCGATCAGTCTTTTTTATACATGTATGTCCTAGGGTATGGATAGTGCTCAAATGCTTCTCCGGGCGACTTCGGCCCTGAAACAAATGCAGGCAAATATGTCGCGTGGCAACGAAAATGATGCGTAACATTATGGTCCTCGAGAAGGTGACTGAAAAACGTCAATTTGTAAGTTGTTTATTCGTTCGCCCCAACAAAGATTAGGAGTGGGGCTAAGACCAATCGGTGAAGTTAACATTGTATTAAACGTTATCATAATCCCCAAAAAACATATATACAATGTCGAGTGTAGGGCAACACGGACCTCCGACAAAATCAGGTGCCATGGAGGAGTACGCATCCTCTGCTGACCTGTCACACCCGCCGTGAGCCCTTAGTCGAAAAAAAGTAAACGGGATCACCCGTCGTCAAATCAAGTATGAAAGGTATGAAACGAATCAGTCAACATATGACTTAGTGATAATTTGTAATCGCAAACAAGGTCATTATAGCGACCGTAGAAATTGCGAAATGATGACTTTAAACGAGATTCGTTATAACCCTGCAACATCAACTTTTTGGTTAGTAGTAAACTGCTCCTTTTATTGCCTCTGTGGAATCTGTAGCAAATTTCTTGTCCTACTTAACTATAGATCAGCTATTTTAGCACTTGATAAAGGAGTTAATAGTTTGATAACACAGATTTTGAAAGGAGCTTTCAACTCCAGACCCCCTTTACAGATATAATGAAACCCGGGTTGTTGACAAGGTGCTTACCCGGTAAGCATCTGGACGGTATGGGAGAAAACCAGAACCTATCATTTATTGAATTGACATTCAAAACATTGACCGTGATGGCATTGACTTCTATTAGTAGAGTCTCTGAACTCCAGAAACTTGGCATTAGATTCATGGATGTTTACAAGAATGAGATTGTTTTCACAATTACACAGTTAACTAAACTAGAGCAGACAACATTGGACTTCTGAAGGTTAATATTCCTAAAGTAGACAGGGACAAACAATGTATATACATGTATTACATAGAGAAGAGGGGAGGAACACCAATTCCTTGTACTTTGGCAGGGAGGGTGGTTAAAATCATTGACAAATAAATCAGGAATGGACACAGATGTATTTAGACCCGTGGGGGTCCAGGTTAGAATAGGTCCCCAGCATCCCCTTCCGTGTCGTAAGAGGCGACTGAATGGAGCGGTCCTTCGGATGAGACCAGAGAAACCGAGGCCCCGTGTCACAGCAGGTGTGGCACGAAAAAGATCCCCCACTGCTCAAAGGCCATGAGTGCCGAGTATAGGCCTAAATTTTGCTACCGTTCACCAGCAATGGCGACGTCTCCGTATGAATGAAATATTCTCGAGTGGGACGTAAAAGATCAATCAGATGCCCACTCTACAAAAGGTGCTTCCATATCTAAGGCGTTTAAGCTGGTATGTCCCTTGGTCAGATCAAGTCTATGGCTACCTAAAAATCAGCAGGCACATCCAACAAATTTTACAATGAACTTGTTACGGTAGTACCCAGCATGAATTTGCCGACAAAGTATT
This sequence comes from Ostrea lurida, assembly GCA_903981925.1. Classification (NCBI taxonomy): domain Eukaryota; kingdom Metazoa; phylum Mollusca; class Bivalvia; order Ostreida; family Ostreidae; genus Ostrea; species Ostrea lurida. The sequence continues at coordinate 23,035 of CAJDSM010033606.1, forward strand.
AACAATGTATAATGAAACGAAATTTTCTGCTTTGAACTTGCATATTTATACCTGACTTCAGCTTTACGAAATGACATTAGATTGATTGATTATCGTTTTACGTTTTCACTTATATGGAGACGTTTAAAATGACATTAGAAATTTTATAAGTATGGAATTAAGATTTTATGAGTAAAGCTGAAGTAAGATACTCCCACCCATCCTCCCCCAACATTTATAAGGGTATCAATATTGCCCTTGAAATCATTCTACAAAAATCCTTTCCTTTTGTATAATTTTGGGAGATGAAAAGGGATTGATGGGTTTCCCTCATGGATGGCATTACTACCCGACATGTGACATGCAGGATATTGGACTTGCACTTTGAAAAATTTCTGATACAAGTTGTATTTCAAAATATGGATACAAGATAAACTCATATTAACATGGGGTTGGGTTTTTTTTTTTTCAACGATTGCGGTGCCTCAGTAGTAGAGCTCTCGCCTCGTGATCGGAAGGTCTTGAGTTCGAGCCCCGTACTCGGACAGGTCGCGTCAAGCTATAGACTTAAAATAGGTGGTGATTGCTCCTTCGCCAAGAATCACGGGTCTTTCAGAGTTGACTTTAAAAGCGGAGGTCCCGTGTCGCAGCAGGTGTGGCACGCAAAAGAACCCTGACACTGCTAAAAGCCATAGGTCTAAATTTGCAGCCCTTCACCGGCAATGGTGACGTCTCAATATGAGTGAAATATTCTCAACGGGACAAAAAACAAACAAATAATCAATCGTTTGTCAATTTTTGTTGTTTCGTTGTTTGGTTTCATGTCATAAACATTGGCTTTGTTAACTGATTATAAGTAGAAGGAAGATATAAAATGGCGAAGTAACAAAGTATGAAACCATAGTCCAAAAAACACATACAAAATCGAGTGTAGGGCAACACGGACCTTCGACAAAAGCGAAGGCAGGATCAGGTGCCATGGAGGAATAAGCATCCTCTGCTGACCGGTCACACCCGCCGTGAGCCTGTAGTCGAAACAAAGTAAACGGGGTTACCCGTCGCAAAATCTAGTATGAAAATTACAGTCTAACAAAGGGTATGAAACAAATCAGTCAACATATGACTTAGTCATATGCTTTAATTGGCTGGGATACCGGAAGGTAGGGAGATTACATTAGCTTATTCATGAATTTTTTTAAAATTTCACAGCGTACGCTTTGGCGCACATTGAAATGATCTCCAAAAACACAACCGACTTGTAGGCGAGTATATACGATATTAAGCCATTATTTACATGTATACCTTATAATTCATCTTTGAATAATCAGCACTTTCCTTCAATTGAACTTCCGATAAATTTAATCCAATGATAAGCGTGTTTTTAATGTGTTCAAAGAAGATACAAGTAGATACAAATTTCAAATATATGCATTTAGCGTTTCCCAGTTTTGAAATGGCTCATACATTATAGCATTTCCTGATGATATCCAGAGCTGAAGATTGTATACGAGCTAATAAATAATGATACAAGTACATTGACCCACAATTGCCTTGTTTACACGATCTAATCACTGGTCGTTGCACATGTTTCTAAAACCAATAACCTTAATTGTAATAATATTTAATAATTTAGTTTTCATTTAAATAAACGTACGTTGTGCTTTAAAATTGCGGAATTTGAAAAATATGTAGGTTCAAAGAAAGGAATCCATGCGTAATCAAATCTAGTCAAGCATGCAACCATATCTGAATAAAGGTCGAAGAACAGAACACAATAATTATATGCCACACAAATTAGTTCAAGTTCTAGTCAAATCATCATCTAGCGTGTCAGGGTTTTGATTTACGGCAAACGATTACATAGTTATCATACAAGTGTATGTAGGCGGAAGCTGGCTGTGTCTGGCGTTTTGCCATTCACCACCATTACAGTACAATCATAATGAACAGTCAAATGAATGTTTCTGACAATAGGTTTTTTTTTCATACTTTTAATCAAATTCAGAATTGTATATGTTTGTATGGCAGGGGACAGTCTTTTTAAGTTTAAAAATTACGTGAAGGAGGTATGGACTCCCTTTCATCTCAATACATTTGTACTTGTATTTCATATAGGTGTAGTTTGAATTAATTTACATGTACGACCTTTATTTACATAGAATTTACATGTATATGCACGCAACATACTCTGGGCGGGTTCCCCCTTAATTCTTGTGTCTGCACACACCCCAGTCCCCATTAGAGTATACTGCGTGGGGGGGGGGGGGGGTATAATGAAGAACTTAGTCTGCCTTTTTTCAAAAATATACATTTCACCAAGGGCTATCCTTCTTCCCTCTCAGCCTTAGTGGGTGACGCGAGTCCGTAAATTGCATGTAGAGGTCACGTGGTCGGATTTAGTGCGACATCAAATATACTGACTTCTGCGGAAGTACTTTGGGTTGATTAAGCCCATAAATGGCAAGGAGCGAGCCGATCCGTCTAATACATGCTATAAAACTTCGATATCTTCAGGAAACAGTCTCTGTTGTGGCGAAGCTTTAGGCGCCATCTTTTCACTGCATGTAATGTAAATACATACTCATGGTATTTTCAGTGAATAAATGACATTAGCTCAGTAACATTTCAAATTTCTACAAGCTCAAACTAGCTGCGTTAAACGCATAACAATTTTTTCTGCACTATATTATTTTCCTTTCTTTATTGCAATGGATCGTGTCCATTTTCGTTCTGATTGTCATTGTTTTGGTTTTCCACTTACGAGATCTCGCGATAACAAGCATGGCGGAGGAAACAAAGATTTTTCGCATTCTGTACACGATATTTAGTGAAAAACGTCCCTTTTTTATACATGCCCAATCGCAAAGTAAGCACTGTTATAGAGTAAACAGTATTAGAGATAAATATAAAGAGTTTATCATGGCAACGATATTCATAGAATTATTTCGCATCATTAATACTATGATCGTATGAAATTGTAGTCCTTTCCGGAAATTTCAGGATGCGAAAATAAGTTGAAGAGGGCTACATTACATGTATACAGTTATGTAAACTCTGCTTTGATGTCTCTATGGCTTAGGAAAAGTATTCATTTCAAGATTACTGTTTATGTGTACGTAAATCCTACTGAACTTCTCTTCTCAACGTTTTAAACAACAGGCTAGCCACGCATACTGAGACCAATGGTACCTACAGTTGTACCCTACCTCAAACCTTGCATCTGCATCCTTCTTCAAACCTTACTATCCTACCCCAAACCTTACAACTGTATCCTACTCCGAACCTTACAACTGTATCCTACCTCAAACAAA
>CAJDSM010033608.1:7162-20505 GCA_903981925.1 Ostrea lurida
TTATGGTCGTTATAACAATTTAGTTCACCAATATGACCTGTCATTGAGTCAAATGCTGTCTGATGTGTTTCATAGCTAGCCATTGTTCAGCCATTTTTCACACACTAATTTGATTACGGATTGTTCCGTTTACCTAATTAAGACTATGGGCTCACGGAGGGTGTGACCGGTCAACTGGAGATGCTTACTCCTCTTAGGCACCTGGATGATCACACCTCTGGTGTGTCCGAGGGTCCATGGTTGCCCAACTCTTGTTTTTGTATTTTATTGGGGACTAACGAGATTGATCACTGTTCGTTATCTTTGCCTTTACATGTTATGGGTTAATAATAGATGTTGGGGTAATATTGGCGGAACACTCTGATTTTCGTTTGAGTTCAAAATGGCAGACAAGAAAAAGATTAACAACTTTTATGTCTTGGATGGATATTCAAATGGTAGAGAGCTGTTAACAATTAGGACACAGTATGTAATTGTTGTCCCCAATAATGTTCAGTTGTAAACAAAGCAAAACATTGGAGGGAAATATTAATGAAGTATACGTCTAAAAAATCATACCGTGTAAATGGAACTATGAACTCAGATGTGAAGTCACAACGGAAGTCACATCTGAAAAAATATATCGTGTAACTTGGGCTTTGGAGAATAGTTTATGAAATCATCATGGCAAAATTTGTATCCTCAAAATACTATGATTTCTTAACAATTCTATTCCGTAAAATTTTAATTCTGTATTTTTCCTGTGACTTCACCAAAACACTTACAATATTAGTTTGAAGTCATATGAAGAAACTGCAAACAATTCGGCATTTTCTGATATCATGTCCATAAAAATGAGCTACAATGAATGCTGCAATAAGTCTTCACAAAATGGCATTTTTTAATGAAATATAAAGTGAAAAAATGAAATGATGACTCTTTTATGGCCAGATGCTGTACCTCGATATTGTATGATGCGAATGATTTTGTTCTGTTTGATCACCATCGAGATACCAAGTTGTTGTGTAACTAAAAGTTGAGGACAAATGCTATAGCACATGCATTCTCTATTTCGGATTTGACTATGCTAGAAGTAAATGTTATAAATACTAATACCATAAAAAGGTATATTGCTATATGCTAAAAGCATGAATCTCTGATTATTAAAATGCATCAGAGAAGGAGGTTCGAACCCCCTGATCCCCACCCACCACCTCGGAGTCTGTGCATGTTTATCATTTTAATAACTGAGTGTATCTGCAAGACACGGAGTAGTATGCAATCAACTCAATTGGAAAACGTCTGAATATTCTAATTGATAGATATGAAAATGAATTTTATTTTATAAGTACAACTAAACGAATTCAATGCTTTGCAATTTAATTTGAATAAAGAAAACATATTGTAGATTACTAGTATACAGATGGGAGAGGGGTTATGATTCCATATGAAAACTTATGGGTCAAAATGTCGATTTCAGCAATCCGTTCACCTACAAAGATACAATAAAGTCATTATAGTGAAAACCCAGTTAAGTTATTTCATTTGAGGATCCTCTCTACATTGCACACAAATGAACTATAGTTATTGTAAGCAATTAGAGTTATCTGCCCTAAGATCTAAATTGAAATATACAGTAATATTGTGGATATTATCAAATTCTTAAAAAAATCATTTCTTAGAGGTGGTTAACGATATCTATGGATGTTATCTACCTGTGGATAACAGATATAATATGTTTGTGTTTTTTAATGCATATGGTTTAAAGTTAAAATATCCTTTGGTATACAGACTATATTGTTTTCGATGTTATTAACGATTATCTTGGGTAGTAGATAATAAATACTTGTAATTAGCTATGAATAATGTATGTGATTAATAGACTATGCGTGTTAATATATCATTGCTATATCAGCACTATAGTATGTTGTGTTTTACTATGGTGTAATATCTTGTATCACTATCATTATATGTTTGTGATACATACTATGGTGTCTATCATTAGTTATATATGTTTTGTGTTACCATTACTAAGGTGTAATAATCACTAGTAATTCAGTATATATGTGTGTGTTAATATCTATGGTGTATATCACTTGTATCCAGCTATAATATGGTGTTCGTTATATAGGCTATGGTGATTATCACTTAGTAACAGCGTATATATGTTGTGTAAATACTAAATGGTGTTATAATCACTTGTAATACAGCATACTATGTTTGTGTACATACCATGGTGTTAATTCACATTGTATACACGTATATATGTTGTGTTACATACTCATGGTGTATACCACTTGTATACAGCTATATTAGTTTGTTTACGCTTAACTATAGTGTATCATACACTATGTACTACGCTATATCAGTGTTTTATATGCTAGGTGTATATGTATCCTTGTACAGCTATTTATGGTTGTGTTACTCATTGGTGATAATTCACTTTGTATACAGCTATCATAATGTATGTGGTTAAATACTATGGTGTTATTAATGTATCAACTTATGTGGGTCAGATATATGGTATATTACTTCTATCAGCTTATGTTGTGGTTAACATACTATGGTGTATTCACTTTGTAAGGCCACTATTATGCTGCGGTTACAATCACTATGATGTATATATTATCTTGTATACAAGCTATATAGTTTTGTGTTACAATACTAAGTTCAAATAGCGGATGTATTTAATGCAGTTGGTAAAATTAAGAAATTGTCATATCAAATTAAGGATTATCGCCCTCAGGATAGACTCTGATCTTCAAGATTTTTTGGCCAATACTTTTTGGCACTACATTGATCTCATTATATAAAAGTTTTATTTATCATGTTTCGGAATTTCCAACATTTCGGGTTTCAAGTGAGACTCAATGAGAGCACTGTGAATGCGCCTCGGGATGCATTACAAATTGGTACACTGTATCATGATTGTATATTATGGTGGATTCAACTATGCATGACGCCTTTTGCTGTGGTTAGAAATAACATACTTTGGGTATACCTTGTATACGCTACATATTTGTGTCTACAAGGTACTAATCCCGGTGTTATCCTGTAAACAGCTATATATTAGGTTGTTACAGTACTAATGGTGTTAATAATCATGTCGGCTATACGCATAATATGATTTGTGTTATCATACTCATGGTGATATACTTGTAACAGCGCTTATACTAGTTGGGTTTACATACTTGGTGTGTTAATATGTTATGCATAAAATGTGTGGTTCGTTCTATGGTGTAATATTGTAATCAGCATTATGTTGTGTTATACTACTAGGTTATAGTTGATTAAACGCTATATTATTCTGTTGTTGGTTACATACTATGGTGTATGTATATTGTATACAGCTTTATAATGTTTGTGATTAACATAAAATTTGCGTGTAGATTCACTCCTGTATTACCGCTATATATGATTTGTGTTTACTTGGTTAGATGTATCACTTGTATATATCAGCTAATATATGTTTGTGTTACACTCACTCATGTGTTTTATCCTTTGTATATCAGCACTCATAATATGTTTGTGTTACATACTAATGGTGATATTTATATCTCACCTGTTACTACAGCTATCTATGTCGCCTGGTTAATTACTTGGGTATACACATACTTTGTATGCAGTAATTGCTGCGTTACAATACTTGATCTGTATAATATTATTGTAACGATATATGTTGTGTTACATACTAGTTCAAATACGGCCTAATGTATTTATTGCAGTGGATAAAATTAGAATTCATATCAAATTAGGATTATGCCTCCTAGCATAGCTTGATCCTTCAGAAGTTTTTGAAGCTCCAATCTTTTTGGACTAAGATTTGATATTTATAAGTTTTTATTTTCCATGTTTCGATTTCCACATTTTGTTCTGGGTTATTCGAAGAGCCGATCACTGAAGAGAACATGGGAATAGTGGCATGAGGGTCTCCGGGTGCATAAAATTGGTACCCCTAGGTATCTATTTAAATAGTACTAGTGGGATATGCACTTGGCATGTGGCAAGAGCTATATAGGTTGTGTTACATACTATGTGTATATATCGACTTGTACGATATTGGTGGTTATCAGTGTTATGTTGTACATACTATGGTGTATATCACTTGTAAAACAGCTATAATATGGTGTTGACTATACTATGATGTACTTAATCATATGTATACAGCTGATATAGTTGTGTTTAATTACTATATGTGTATACTCAACTTAAACGTATACAGACCCTTATGTGTGTATACATACTATAGGTGTATATCATATGTATCAGGCTCATATATGTTGGTGTACTTAACATGGTGTGATTACTTAACAGCTATAAGAGTGTGTGTTATATACTATGGTGTATAATATCACTGTGAACCTTATAGTTTGTTGTTCAACTATGGTGTATATCAACTTGTATTATCAGGCTATTATGTGTGTTACATACTATGGTGTATACAATATAGTTGTATACAGTCTATATTGTTTGTTGTTACATCTATGGGTATAGTCATTGTTAGAACAGCTATGTATGTCGTGTTACTACTATGGATGTATAATAATCATTGTATACGAGCTATTTGGTTGTGTTACATACTGATGGTTTGATCAACTTGTAACAGCTATAGTAGGTGTTTGTGATGGACAAGTACTATGGTGTAAATGTTATATACGTTGTATATCAGCTAATATTGGGTGTTACCAGTACTAAGCGGGTGTATAATATTTGTAATCAGCTAATATATGAGTTGTGTCATATATGGTGTATAATGAGTCATTGTGTAAAGCTATTATGTTGTTGATTACAGTACTATGGGTGTGACAGTAGTCTTGTAACGCTGTAATATGTGTGTGTTAGGATGACTATGTGGTTAGACTAAGGTTATTGTATTTCCAGTATATGCACGGATGATTGGTTCATACTATGGTCGCTGAATATATCACCTTGGATACCAGCTATATAGTGTTGTGGTTATATACTATGGTGTGATAGTTTATAGCGTCACTCGTCTGCACTATAGATAACAGTTGTCATTACATCACTATGGTGTATATTCTTGTTACAGGCTATATATGTTGTGATTACCGATACTATGGTGTAAAGTACTACTTGTATGGCAGCATATAATGTTTGTGTTACATCTATGGGTGTATAACATGGTACACTTTGTATAACAGTATTTTGCGATTAGGGTTCTAAAAATATGCGTAGAAAAATGCTCTCAGTTTTTCATATTACTTCTTGTAAGAAATTAAAGTTAAACATTATCGTTACTGTAAAAACATTTATTCTAGTGAATGCTATGATTCATTGACTCATTGATTAATTGTTTGTTTGATGGTGTTCGCTTCAAGTTCATAAACACATTGTTTGTCATCCAGAGAGCAATAGAATAACGTTACACCCCTCACGAGTAATGTATCTTCAAAGTTCTTCAAAAGCTGCTACATGCTAGGTCTGTAGCGCATTATACAACTATTAAAGAATCTCTATAGTATCAATTGACCTAAGTTGATGAATAAATTGGTTCGAATAGTATATTAGTTCATACGGCTTTTCAAAATTTCTAAATCCTTGGTTACTTCCCGCGACCCCTAACAATCGATGGATACCACACTCTTCGCGTGATCCATCAATAGATTATCACAACATAACTGAACTAATTAAATGGCAAAACCATGACGTGTTCTGAGTTCTCTAACTGATAATATCGCTCTCCTCACTAGGTCTGTCAATATTCTATAAAGAGATTTTCCTTTCAGAAACAACTTAGGTCCTGATAGAAAGGACGGAATTGTCAGATCTCACTGTTTTTGAACATACTTTTATATTTTTGTCTAGCATATCTACATCAAAGAGTTTGCATACGGGCTTTTTTTGGACGTGCGGAAAAAAACTGCTCTGGCTATTACTACGACTGCTGCCGGTAACGTTAATGTGTCGACGTCAACTTTCTTTCATTTTTTGACGGCGAATCTACTCAGTCTAATACAGATTCTATTCAACCGACTCATGTTTCTTGCGTCAATTTCTCACTTGTGGAATTTGAGTAAACATCTTGATTTGGAATCTAATTTTTTACTTCATTTTCAAGAGCAAAGTTTGTTGTCAGCGATACGACTTTAAACATTTTACCCAGTGCTATTGTTTTGGTGAATGGCAATGTCCGATCTGTGCCGTTCGACCCGTACTTTAATACAGGTTTGTAAATCTGAAATATAACTTTGTAAGATATATCGGAAGACATGTTAGGAAGTTTTTAATTAAGAATTTAGTTGGAGTTTAAGGTTAAAATATATTCTATCAAAATTATAGTGGTTGATACTAGTTCAATAAAGACCGATAGAAGATAGGCCGCAACCATTTTTACGGATACGGCTTGTTGGAACAGAGGCGCAAGTACACAGGGAGTTGTCGCATGAGATGCAGTTTTTAAGTTTCAAGGCAAGAGTTATCTGGTAGATAAGAACACCATTAGTAAATCTTATCAATATATGCATGATATGAAGGATATATAAAGTAATATTACTTATACTAGAAGTCATTATAGTACTCTGTCATACGATGACACGGCATGTTGCAGCTTGCTATAAATTTTGGGAAAAGCAATATTGGCTGACGTGAATAAAGGATCGTTTGATCAGAAAGCACTAACGTGGGCTCCGTGAAGTCTCTTGACTTTGACTTTTAGACTAAGAGTAATGTCTCGCCAAGTAACAAGATGCTTCGATGGCTCAATGGTATTAGTATGGATGATTGAATGTAGGTGAGGACTGGTATGGGGTGTAGAAGTATACGCGATTCAATTGTCGGGGAAGCCATTCCCCGAGTTGTAGGATTTGCAAACTTATGTGGTGGTCCTAGTGTGAGGGCCATGTGATCGTTTGCCTTTTATGACCAAAATTCTAATAGGAAACCGTATGTCCCAGGGGTGGACCATATCATTGATATGGATGAATCTAGGTGGAAAGGCTATACATATAAGATTTGGAACGAGTGGTCTGGCTACCAGGACGGACTGAGAACATGTGATTTCCAGTACACCCCCGCCCCTAATAGAGCGGGATAAAAGCGCTAGGACTCGCCCCGCGGAAGCGTAGACGATCTACACAAATGAGGAGGGTAGGTTTCGGGTATCCGTGTTTTTTATGGCTAAAGGTACGATGGAAAGAATTTCGGTACCAAAGAAAGTAGGATCAGGCCCGGGAGAGGAAGCAATCCACAAATGGAGAGGGGCATTTTAACACCAACGCAGGAACGCTCAAATGACATAAACCCACATCACTTTGAACACCTTGCGACAGGGGCCTCTTGAGGGGCGGGAATCATGGGAGAAAGATAATGCGGGAGTAAGTTGTAAGATAAGAATTAATTTGGCAACTAATTAGAGAATTCCGCGAGTGCAACCACGCCGAACTCACTCCTAACCAAGAGCGGCGAGTAGTGAGCATGATAAATAGACCAATTGAACAAGACAACACTTCGCCCATAACGTTGGTTGACAAGATCCTGGGGGGGAATAGGTATGTGTAAAAAGGATGAATCGGAGATTAAGATGAATTATAGTACAGCTCTTAGAGAGGGGGGGGGACCAGTCTCATAGCACGCGGCAACACTCATAAGAGGTTGATAGAGTCAATTCCAACATCTCTCATTTACCTTTCACCATGCGTCTTAATATCAATCAGCAAATTGAAAAGGTATGCTTTCAAAAATGTTTTACAAATAACACTATGAATACCAAATAGCCTCCCCGGTAGATACCCCTATCGGGGATACAGCAAATTTTTACAATTTTGGTAAAGGATTCTACCGCTCTACTACCAGTATGGCATTGCTTTCTCTCAAACATGATGAAGGAGTTTAGCTCAAGAAAAAAGTTTTTGAAAAATTGGTCTCTCTTGGGCAGTTTCAATTTGCCCCCCCCCCAGGCCACGGGGATGCAAGAGACCTGTATATTTACAATTTCTCTGTTGTCCCTAGTGTCCCAAAGATGCTTAAGCCAAATTTTGAAGAATTGGACTGTTGTATAAAAAGAGTTAAATGTTTCAAGTTGTAGACCATAATATCATTGAAATCTTTGGCCCACTACAATACTAAAGACACTACATCGGATTAGAAAATTTACAAAGTTCTTCGAATTAAAAGGTTCCTATATCATTCAAAATATACATATTAAGTTTTCAATAGTCAATCAGCATCTACCCAGCAAGATCCTTTTCAAATTTTTATCAATATGAAACCTAACTATCAACTTGTGTAGTTTGGCCCGGCCCCTGGGGTCAGAATCCTACCCCCTGGGGATCAAAGATACATTTTGGTAAGGGCTCCTGCATCTAGCATACTATCGCTTTGTGTTTCCTCAATACATTGCAGCTTGTAAAAGAAAAACTGATTTTTGAAAATATTTGGTCACTATTTGGGCAGTTTTTGCTACCCCCAAAGGATCCAGGGGTGCAAGAGACTGACATTTTACAATTTATGTGCTCCTTGTCCAAGAATGCTTCTACAAAATTTGAAAGAAGACTGGTGGTTTATCCAAAGATGTTAAAAATCTTCATCGTTAAACAATTAGACATTATGTCATTGGCACCGCCCTGGGTTAGAACCTACCGTCATGCACAATTTCAATTTGGTAAACGGCCTCTCTCTAATCACTATGTCATTCTGGTTTTTCAACATGTGCGGTTGTAAAGAGAAAGATTTGGGTCTGAAAATTGTCCCGTTTTTTGGGGCAAAGTTTTTTTTGCCCCACCAAGTGCCCGCAGGCGGCTGCAGAGCACGAAGATTTTACATTTAGTGGTGCCTTGCTCTAAGATTGCTTCCATAAATAAATTGTGAAAGATTGGACTGGTGGGTGTATACAAGGAAGAAGTTTAAAAATGTCAATTGGTTGACGGACAAGCAACGACGGAACGACGGACCGACGGACGAGGAGCAGCACGACCGACGGACCAAACCAATTTGCAATAGGAGGCATGAGCTTTAAACGTTGGACAGGAGATATAATAAAAGTCAATTGAAAAAGTATTAAATAGCGTATTTTATTGAACGGCCTCAGGTATGATGTTGTGGTTAATACTGATGTTGTATATCACTATGTATACAGCTATGAGGGGCGGCTCAAAAGTCTGAGGTTAGTAGTCTTACACTCAGTGTATAAATAGTAATTCGAGAGGGTGTAAAATAGACAGCTATATATTTTCGTGTTACAAATATCTTTAGTCGAGTATAGTAAAGGGAGGGCGCTTCTTTGTATTAAGCAGCTAAGTCTACATCGCACTTTGTCTCAGCATAAACAATTTGATGTGCCTCGAGGGGGGAGGAGAAGCATGATACTTGGTATACAGCTTCTTACTATGTTGTGGTTCTCTAACTATGATAGTGTATAAATATAGTTTGTATTGCAGTCAGTAATATGTTGTGTTAGCATACGTATGAGATGGAAAATAATAGAGCGCAGGATCTACTTGTATATCGACTCAGTATATGCTTGTGTTAGCACATCTAATAGGTGTGAAGCGTGGTCATTGGTATCAGCAGCTCTCTTATAAATCGCGGTTTTGATGGGTTATTAAATCTATGTGTATTAATACGTATCACATTGTCGAAGGCAGCTTATCATAGGTAGCGCGGTATGTGTTGGAACATACTAGATCGCGGTTGAAGTGTCAAGGGGTACAGTGAATTCATTTTAAGGATTTTGAAGTGGAGATAGGCAGGGAGGATACAAATCTCTGTGTGCGTATATATAACTATAATCGTGAGTGGGCAAGATGATTAGAAAATGAAAGTGCGTGGTGAGGATAGTTTGTGATTAAGCTAAAATGATGGAGTGTTTGGAAAAAGGAACATCTGTGATCGTGCGACGACGTGGAATCAAGAACGATGGTGAGAGATGGTGGGTGATCGAGGTTACGTGATGTATGGCTAAAGAGTTTAGTGAGTGTAAATAGCATCTAGGAGGGTGAATACCAAGATAGTTCAAGTGTTACAACCTGTATCCTCGCCCTAAAAACTGGGATGAGGTGAGGCGCGATGTACGCTCACTTTTTATATACCATAGCTCATAGATGTGTTTTACAAATACCTAATGGTGTACTATCACTTGTATACTAAAGCTATAAGATGTTGTTGTAATTTGTGACGGATGAAAGCCAGAGGATCCACATAATATGATGTAATATCACTTGCACATAACAACGCATCAAAGTAGTCTCTCCGTGTTAGCTACTATGGTGGATAGATACTTGTAAACACGCTCATACTAATCGTTGTTTGAATTAAAAGATCTTGGTAGTATATCGACTTACTATGGTGTATATCACTTGTATGCAGCTACATATGTTGTGCAGGTACAGAAATAGTCGCGTTAGCTCATTGGTGGAGCATTTGCATCGTAGCCGTGAAATCATGTATTGAGACATTCCTGTGAAAAACCCAACATAGCCAGTGAGTGCTTTTTCGCCAAACCTTTAACATTTATTAGTGAGAATCACGGGTCATACAGTATGGTCTTTAATCAAACGGTGGGCTCATTTTTCATTGTCTCTACATACACTACGTATAGGATTACTGACCTGTTGTTTTGTATGTTAATTACAAAGACTATGATAGAATTACTGGTGTTTTCTTTTATTTGGTCTCTACATGGACTATGAAAAGATTACTGTTGTTTTGTATGTTAATTACATAAACTATGATAGAATTACTGGTGTTTTCTTTTATTTGGTTTCTACATGGACTATGATAGGATTACTGTTGTTTATTTGGTCTCTACATGGGTTGTTTTTGTTGGTCTCTACATGGATTATGATATGATTAGTGTTTGTTTTTAGTCTACATGAACTATGTATGACTGTTGATCTCTTACATGAACTATGATATGATTACTGGTTGTTTTGTATGGTCTTCACATGAACTATGATAGATTACTGTTGTTGTATGGTCTCTACATGAACTATGATATGATTAGTGTTGTTTTGTATGGTCTCTACATGGACTATGATATGATTACTGTTGTTTGTATGTCTCTACATGAACATGATATGATTAGTTGTTTTTTATGTCTCTACATGAACTATGATAATTGATTACTGTTGTTTTGTATGGTCTCTTAATGAACTATGATATGATTACTGTTGTTTGTATGGTCTCTACATGAAACTATGATATGATTACTGTTGTTTGTATGGTTCTACATGAACTATGATATGATTACTGTTGTTTTGTATGGTCTCTACATGAACTATGATATGCATTACAGTGTGTTTTGTATCGGCCTACATGGACTATGATATGATTTACTGTTGTTTTGTATGGTCTCTACAATGGAACTAATGATATGATTATGTTGTGTTTTGGTAATGGTCTCTAACATGAACTATGATATGATTACTGTTGTTTGCTATGAGTCTCTACACTGGGACTATATAAGATTACTGTTTGTTTGTATGGTCTCTACATGATATGATATGATTTACTGTTGTTTTGTATGGTCTCTACATGAACAATGATAAGATTACTGTGTTGTATGGTCTCCACATGAACTATTGAATTAGGATTCTGTTGTTTTACATGGTATGATAGGATTCTGTTGTTTTACATGGACTATGATAGAGATTCTGTTGTTTTACATGAACTATGATAGGATTCTGTTGTTTTACATGGACTATGATAGGATCTGTTTTTTTACATGGACTATGATAGGATTCTGTTATTTTACATGGACTATGATAGGATTACGACCTGTTGTTTCGTAAGGTGTTTCTTGTCTTTTACAGAGGTCAAACACGCCTTCGAAAAGCTCGCTGTAATAAAAGCAGCTATCAGTTTTCCTATTAAATCTAGAGAATTATGTCGACATATAATTGAGATTATCAGTAATGTGGTTATAGGATTTTAAAAATACCTTCCAATGTCTCGGCAATCCAGTGTCCACCGGAAAGTCATCCTCGTTGTCTTCGCAGTATTTACACGGTCTTGTGCAACCTCTACCATATGGACCATAACTACAACAGCGCCATATGCACCGTTCTTGCGCCATAATCATGGAAATCCCAATACAGAAGCACAACAGTACTATCAATTTCATCTGTTGGACAAAAAAATTAAAGTATAATAAACTTTTTATCTCACCTGAGTAAACCTATTGCAATTGTCTCGTGCATTGTCCGTCGTGCATCGTCTGTCGTGCGTCATTAATTAGCAATTGAATATTTTTAACTTCTTAATAACCACCACTCCAATTCTTCTCAAATTTCGTATAAAGTATTTTAGGGGAATGGCACATAAATTGTAAATTTCAGGTCTCTAGCACCCCTGCGGCCTTGGAGGCGGGGCAAACACTGCCAAAAATGACCAATATTCAAAAGCCTCTTCACTACAACTGCACATGTGTAAGAAAAACTAAATACATAGTGATATAGAGTGGGAGGGCCTCTACCAAAATTGTAAATTTGGTGATCCCCGGGGATAGGGTTCTGACCACAGTGCGGGGCCAAACTTGGAACATAGTGTTATATGTAAAACATTTGAAAAACATCTTTAATGCTCTTGATATCAAATCAAAACTTGTGGATATTTGGAATGAGCATGGAGTTTTCTATTAAAAATTATAAATTTCGTGATCCTAGGGATAGGGGTTTGGTATTAGGGTGGGGCCAAAATGGTCAGTGATGAAATATGTTAACAATTGAACATTTTTTTCTTCTTCTTGGTCATTATGATTCCAATTCTTTTCAAATTTGGTATGAAGTATCTTTAGGACAAGGGGGATATGAATTATAAATTTCAGGACTCTTGCACCCCAGGGGCTTTAGGGGTAGGGCAAAAATTGCCAAAAATTAACCATTTTTCAAAAATCTTATATGTTATTTCTGTCCTAAAAGACTTAATGTTTTTTTTGGAAATAAGGAATTGTATTGAATAAAACTGCACATGTGTAAGAAAAACTAAATGCATAGTGTTATAGAGCAGAAGGGCCTCTACCAAAATTGTAAACTTGGTGATCCTCGGGTCAGGGGTTTCTGACCCCAGGGCGGGGCCAAAGTTGGTACATATTGTTTATATGTAAACATTTCCGTTACTGCTTCAAAATATATTACAATGGAATTAGACATGTATTAAATTAATGCAATTCGAAGAAAATTAATAAGATTACAATAATCAGCGCACCACTTTTAAGGTTAGCGTTGAGATAGGAAATTAAAGCAGTTGCGCATTATCAAGCACTGTAATATAAGATCAAAGATTTTTCCGATATGTTGCAACACCATGTAAATGGACCGAGTTAGCTCTGTGATTTGTACGCATGCGTAGTACTGAAATTCATTCGTCATCAAAGGGGCGATATACGAGGGCCATTCAAAAAATACGTA